>VDFB02266288.1:0-16668 GCA_007258455.2 Sequoia sempervirens
GCCCATTTTTCTATGCTCAAAAGAAGGTGACGAGATTTCATATGACTTCTTGGCTGTAACCTGCAAAATAGTGAAAACAAACAAGAAAACACACAAATTTTTCTACAAAATGTCAGGTTCACCAATGTAACTAAGGGTTTCTTTTTAGGTTTGATTAGATGTTAATAGTAAATCAATGAAGACAATAAACCCAAAGTAATTACAAAACACAATGGAAGTAAACAATAGAACAATTATACCTGTTAATTGTCGAGGCTTCATGTTTCCTTACGTAACGCCTTCTTGCTATTTTGGTTGGCGATGTTGCCCTCGAGATTTGTACGTCGCGAGCAATCTTTGATGAAGTCTACACCAAACTTCGAGGGATTTGATCAAAGTCAATACCCTAATGCCTAAATGACAAAGAGTGTCTATGCCTAAAGATGTCAAAACTCAATGAAATATGCTAACAATTGCTATGAAAAGTCTAAGTGTGCAAGTGCAAGAGTGTATAATGTCTCCGTCTAATCGAAAAATGAGAGGAAAATGACATTTTATAGAAAATGGCATTTTGAATGGACGGGTGAGATGAGAGATTGAGAAAATTCCCTAGAATCAATGGTTAAGATTCAAAATGGCAACTCTCAATTAGGGTTAGGGAAAAATGCCTAAAAATGTGAATAAGATTTAATTAAATAAATTAAATTAAGAATAAATGTGATAGTTGAGATGAAAGTAGCAAAAATCAAAAGATAAGAAGATGGGATTTTAGAAAATCAGTAATTTTAGAAATTACTTAATTTGTAGAAGAATATTTCCATTTTGAATTAAATTAATTCAAAATATGGATTTTGTGAGATAATGAGTAATTGATTTTTGAAATTAATTACTAAAAGAAGAATGAGTTAACTATGTGAGACATTTTTAAATAAATTGTTTTATTTAAAAATAAAGAAGTGTCATACAACAATTAAATAATTAAAAATAATTATTTCATTTAGAAGAAGTGGTTAATTAATTAAATAAATTAACGATAACATTGAGTGACATATTGAATAAATATATTAAAATATATTTATTTGATAATGAGGAGGACATTAATGACAAAAGATTAGTGGTATGAGAGTTGACTTTAGATAATTAGTGACACATTAAATAAATATGATTTATTTATTTAATATTAAGGAAGAATAGAAGACCTTGAATTGATTAAATAATTGTGAATTATTTAATTAATAGTTGAAGATGGGTTAGGAACATAATTAAGTGTCATAATTATGCTAGGAATGAAAAGTGGTGAAAAATGAAGCTTACGAGGCCTAGGTCATTTTGGAGTGTCTACAATACTATAACGAATGCACAAGGGTACCTTCTCAATGTATATATAGTCAAAGCACAACATAATCACCCAATGGAGTATAATAGAATAAAATTTAAGCATAAAATACATTATATTAATCATTGATTTTAAACATCAATAATTAGATTCATATTTAATAACTACATAATTAATGCACATCATTGAATTGAAGAATACCCGTAAGCTAAGCATATAAACATACAAAAATCCAATAACCATCATGTTGAGGAACCTCATCTCAAACATGAGGTGGTCCATACACACTATTCCTACATCAACAAGCTACAAATAGGAGGGGCACTACATCAAGTACTTAAGATTTATTAAGAATATAGGCTCAAACAGTTTTAGGTTGAAAATAATATATTAAATATTTATGTTTGTGTGAGTGATTAATTGCTTTATAATTTTAATGTTGAACATTTACTTGAATTTTTCTTAGTTTGGTTAGTTGTTGATTTGTTGGTTGGAACTTATGTTTGGCATCTTTTCCTTGAATAGGAAAGGAACTGATTCATTGTATAAAAATATGTTTTATTTATTTGATTATACTTAATGTTCAGAAACTATAAATTATAAATTAAAATAACACCAAAATGAAAGTTAACAAATTGGTTAGTGTAGAATCATAGGGGTCCAATCTAGGCCCTTAAGGGGCAATGAAAATTTAGAAAAATAGAGTTACACAACTTGATATAAAAGTTTGAATAGGTTATTAACATAATTTGAAAAATATGGTAAACGTAATATGTAGAAAATTGAATCTAGTTTCTAAGCTACTAGTCCTTTTTCTGGAAAAAAGTAAATCTATTTAGTGAAATTTTGAAATTTCAATGCAGTAGTACTAAATATTTAGGAAAAAAAAAAACAAGTATTTCTTTAGAGAGCCAGCTAATGGGAGAAAAATAAAATAAAATTTGAATATTTCAATATAAGTAGAGGACACATTTTTTTTTTGAAATATTGGCAAATAAATATTTAGTTATGAATTTTCTAGTAGGAATTTTTAAAAATATTAAAAACCATTTTCCTGAACACCCTAACTTAGTTAAAAAATTATGAAATCTAATTTCTTTTTAAACTATAATTTATGAAGCATAGTGTGTAACAAATATTACATATTCAAAAAATGTTTAACCATTTAAAAGTTATAGATGTTTTTGATCAAGTTATTGTTGACAAATAAATTTGGTCTGAGCTTGCAACTTCAATTTCTTCCATGAATTCCTTACCTTCATTGTCATAATTAGAAATAATGTTAATTATTTGGTTATTTCTAAATTCCTTTCTCATCTATTAATTAAATAACATTAATTATTTAATTAATTCATGAATACCATATTGATAAGTGACTAATTAAATATTAATTATTTGACCGTCCACTAATTTTATCCTCTTTCTAAAATTAAATAAATTCGTATTTAATCTATTCTTGTCACACTTCCGACTATAATTAAATAAATATTTTAATTATTTAATTATTAGTTAAACCTTTTCTGTAGTCAATTAAATAAATCTTAATTTATTTTAATTTATCCTAATTTTGAATGTTGAATTAAATAATCATTTAATTCATAAAAAGATTTATTCCTGGCATATTCTTCTATATTTGGATAATCGCTTAGTTATCTAATTATTCATTGCCGCTCAAGTAGAGATTTAATTAAATCAATCAGTTATCTCCTAATTTAATGTCTGATTGTCTCTAACGAATAGACTCTCTATTTTAATCGGTCAATTATCTTGTTTTATTCTTTTGTGAGCATACATTTATTAATTAAATAACTTTAATTAATTAATTCATTCATTCATGCATTCAAACATAACATTTCCTCCATGCTAATCCTCATCTTTACATGTGATCATTATTCTTCTAAGTTTCAAACACTTTCAACTAAAGATTAATTTATTATTTAATCTTAATTCCCACCTTTCATGTTTTATCACTCACGTTATTACTAACACTAATCTCAATGCATGTCAAATATTTTAATCTAAATCATCTATCTATCTTTTAATCTGAGCCTGTCATTCGAAAACTTTGTTTTCTATAAATTGGCTTGACCTTCATCATTGTTACTCTCCCGAAATCTTATGACCTTTGGAAGCAATCTATTATTTAAATATTTGGTCTTTTTCTAAATCACTAGCATAGGCTATACTTACAGAGAGAAATTTGAGGGCAATTATAATCAAATGGAAAAATGGAGAAGTCCAACAATTGAGGTTATGCATGGAATTGTGTAGATATTGGGTGAGATTGCTCTATTTATTTACGTTTTAGCTTTCCATTGCTCTTTGTTGTTAACTTAGTTTACATTAGAGTTTAATTACATGTTGTTGCTTTGATCTTTCTTGTTTTCATTTGTTACATTGGTGAACCCGACGTGAAGATACGCTCTTTGCAAAAATCCATAGAAATTTTATTTCATTTTGCAGGTATCATACTGTCTAACACATTTGACACACAAAACGTCACAATTGACACTGCGAGCCTCATATGACAAGTAAAGTAACACATCTAACAACCTATGACACATTCGTGGCTTTCTGCGATGAACTTGATCGGTAAAACCTGAGACACATATGTTGCCTTGCGCGACGCATCTGACTGGTATAATTTCTAAGCCTAAATTTCAAATTTGAAGTTTTCATTATGCTTTCATTACTACTAATTTTGAGTTTGCAACCTATTTTTTTGAGGATTTAACATAGTGTTTGTAGGACATTGCATAGAAGACAAGTTTTTGAACCCTTTTTGAAAAATGATTGACGAAGACAAATTTGAAACTACTGATGAAATGTTTTGTAGAACATGTGTCAAAGACTATTTTGAAACAAACTATCTCAGTAGATTAGATAATTGTCATTTAGGATTTAAAATTAACTACTATCTATTGTGTTTGGTGTGTTTGCACGATTTATTAGATTACAACCCAATTCAATAATAGAAGTATCCTCTCCCCTTGCACATTCATGTGATCCTAGGCGTAAGAGAAACTATTATTGACTATAGAACTGGGCTTGTCTTGGTGGGAAAAATTACTCACCCCAAGACAACTCAAATCGGCAATGAATCTTTTTAGCGAAGCTACTCCCGACTGGTATATAAATGTGAATCCTACTAGAAATCTTAGGATTACAAGTGCATATTTTTTATGTAGATGAGATTGTTGTATCTTTCCTCACACATAGCCACCTGAACGGGCGCCCTTACTATGAGCCAATTGTTTTTAGTTAACCAAAAACCTTCTATTTGTTGGTACAAGAGGTCGGACCTCTAAAGTCATCTCATGTTCATGCGATTCTTAGTAGAGATGAAAATTATGCCATGGGAGTTTCATGGGTACTAAACCTTGGCTGCCCCAGAGAAGTGAGTGTCATGGAGTGGAACCTGTGGGGTCAAGCTTCTAATCATCCACTCTGAATAAGCCTAACTAGGGAAACCCAAGTGAGAACTCAACAAGTATTGTCACTGCCAGCCTTAGGATTGTACTTGTCTTTTGGAATTATACATATTCATGTTCATCAAAATTGAAATACATTTTTTTCTAATTGTCTTTATTTTCCAAAACTTGATCATTGAACAAACTGTCAAAATTGTAATTTACCAGAAAACCACAACTATTCACTAGAAAACTGTAATTGTCAAACAGAGTTTCATTTTTTCACTAGAAAAATGCATCTATTAGCTAGAGTCACATTTGTTTACTAGTCAGTCACATCTATCAAACTGAGTCCAAGTTTCCATTTACCAAAAAGCCTAGAAGTTGAATATGTTTCCAATTATTACATCTATCTCAGTTAGTCACATCTACTTACCAGAATATTGCATTTGATATCCTGAGTCACATATGTCAAGTATGCTAACACCTCCCATACTGGAAAACTACATTTGAAACCCTCTATGATGCATCTAATCTCATGAGTTGCATTTGTAGTTTGGAATGACACATATTCCCTATCAAAGACCCAAACCTTTATTTACCAGTATACAATTTGAGTCTGAAAATCACATATGCTATATCTTGATTAGCATCGCCAAATCCTAGGAACGTATTTGATAACGTGATTCACATATTCCTAATAAAACCCTAATGATCATCGGTTTACCAATAGACCACAGCCGACATTAGGAACATAATTGCTAATTTCTAAGATGTGTTTAATCTTGCAATGTATTTTCCTAATTACTAGAAAACCAGAATTCACTGCCACATACCAAAACCAATTAGTCATACTAGTCTTTGATTTATCCTTTTACAATGATCCTTAGATAGAAACTAGAAATTTTTCTCATACTTTGCACAATTGCATCCTTTAGGTATCATTTAGTCATTAGCTATAGGAATCCTAGTTGTAAATCTTAATTTCATCTTTGGAGTCTTTATTACCTTCAGCTAGATCAAACTTATAGGAAAATCACCATTCACCGGATCTCTTGAACCGTTCGCTGAAAAACAGGCTCAATGGTGTAAAATGCCGTTTCCTGATCTTCATCACCTCTTTCGCACGGAATCCTTCGGGCTCATGGACTCGTTTGAACTCCACTGTACCTCCTTTTTGATTTCCTGTTATAAAGGGATGCATGCGAAAACTTCAATTGAAACTTCGGGGAGTTGACGCCGGATGGTTATTCACGGGAACCTTCCAGAATGGGCCTTCCAGGATGGCGCACGCCGCCGGACATTCATAAATACCGGGACGCCGAACATTCGCCGGTTGGCAAAAGCCAAGACGTTTGTTCATTCCTGAAAAATCTAAAATAGACTAGATTCATACCATCCATAGGCTTAGTTTTTGCATCACTTGCACTTTGAGCTTATCTTACATGGTTGAAATGAGGTCTAAAAGGAAACAAAAGAGAAAAAATGGATGACCCAAACAAATTCATCAATACATTATCAAACCCCTTTCAAGGGACATCCTCATCGAGACCTCAAAAAACTTAGATAAATTCGTCACTAGAGACTCACAAGGATGCATTGTAGTGGAAGACATAGACATTGCTGCACAAGACCTTGATTTTTCCTCCTTTGTAGAAGACTACCTAGCAAATCATCCTCAACGATACTTAGCCAAATTGCTAGTAGAAGGTGCCAAGTTACCTCTTGGGTTTGACATTCACACCTTACAAATTGTATCTACCCAAGGGACAACCACGATAACTACTAGTGCCACTATACCACAAGTGACTACCGCTATACCTTCTAGAGCACCTACATAGAGTTCCCCAATAGTACATACATATCCATTTGGTACATCTAGCATGACACATGGTCTAAATTTGACTATAGGGGCATCATCCTCCAATCCCTTTGGTCCTCTTGCGAACAAAAGATCTAAAATGTCAGCTCCTATACCAAGTGTCAATGTCACTAGTACCATTCCAAAGATAACTGCTATACTGAGCATTAACATCACTAGTACCATACCACAAAAAGTAGCTATACCAAGTGTTAATGTTGCTAGTACTATACCACAAATTGGGGTCTCATAGACATGAAACATACCCTCCTTTCAATATGGAAGTCGACCCATACCTTCACAAATTCCAAATCAAAACCCATTCTCACATATTCTAAATCAAAACCCATTCACTCAAATTCCAAATCAAAACCTATTCATTAACCTTTCAAATCAAAATCCACCTTACATACCAACACTTAACCAAAACCCATACATAGACCTAAGCAATCCAACTAACACATCATTAACTCAAGTTAACCTCCTGCAAACACAAATGCAAGCTCTTCAAACATAGATGGATAATATGGTAGTGTCTAACAAAAGAACCTTTTCAGCAAAGGATTTATGCCCATTTCCCTTTAAAAAATCATTATACATGACACCTTTCCCACATGGGTATGTTATACCAAGCTTTCCCAAGTACAATGGAAAGCGCAATCCAATCGAACACATAAGGAAATTTTCCACAATGTGCATAGATGTCGCATACGATCCCACCTATCTCATGAGACTATTTCCAAGAAGCCTTATTGTAATTGCATTGGAATGGTTTTTGGGTCTCCAATATGGCATAAAATCATGGGGTAAACTGGCCAAAAAATTTATTGAACATTTCTCCTTTAATATCAATAATTAGATTAACATAGCAACCTTGCACCACACTACAAAAGACAAAGGAGAAAAAATTATCACTTTTTTCTAGAGATGGAGAAGTATAGCCAGTCGATGTCCTATGGAAATACCTGAGAAACAAAAGGTCACTATATTCCAAGAAAACCTCAACTCAAAATTGAGAAGTGACTTGAGAGTACACTATTGCACTACATTTACGGAAGTAGTGGAAAAGGGACTCATACTAGCAAAAGGTCTCATAGAAAAAGGTGAACTCAAGGTATCCAACAAAGATCCAAATGTGCAAAACACCCCTAATGAAAAAAATAAGTTTTTGTATTGGAACATAAATGTTACCAATGATGGGATTGTTGATTCTAAAACCCTACAAGTAGGACCAATTGTCACACTTAGAGGAAATAACCCCTCTACCAATACACTCAATGCTATCAATCAAACTCCCAACACTGTCCAAAACACCCATCGAGCACAACAACAAAGGAGGTTTCCAAAACGTGAGTTCACTCCTCTAGGGGAACCAATCAAATCGGTCTTCAAACAACTATTGCAACACAACCTCATATAGCTTCAAGAGACAAGACAATATGATCTGGGACAATTTAAACCATTTTGGTGGGATGAAAATTCCTTTTGTGATTTCCATAGAACTAAGGGACATCCTACAAAATTTTTGATAATTGAAAAACATCATACATAATTTTGTTGAGAAAAAAACTATTGATGTCAATGGATACAAACAAAATCTTCAAACACTAATCACAAGGTCTTTTCTGATCCACTACATGACCATGGGAAAAGAAAAGCCCCTTGTTTGAGAAACAAGACCAATACTTCTACCAACTATACTAGTTTCAAGCATAATTATAGTGGTCCAATCATAAATCACATCCGAGCTACTAATGAGCATGTCAATAAGATTACCATAAACAAAATTACCGAGTGTGTTGTTAGTACTCACCAAACCAAAATAACCATTCAAGGCCCTCTGCCACAACAAACACCGTAGACTTCCAAGCCTCGGTATAACTTACTTGATAAACTGGGGAAGACCCCAACACAAATTTCTATTTCGGAACTATTGCATATCTCTCGTGATCATTAGTCTATTCTATACAAGGCTTTACAAATCACAACTGTTCCTAAGGACCTTAATGTCAATCATTTCCAAGACATGGTAGGCTACTTGACTAGCAGTCATCTTGCTACCTTCTCCAAACAAGATTATGCAACCGAGAAGACAAACCATAACGACCCTTTGCATCTTGAAGTCCTTATTCATAAAATGAAAGTCAGACGATTCTTGGTAGATGAAGGAGTAGGGTTGAATCTTTGCACTTTGAAACTGGTTAAGGAATTAGGCTTCTCAGAGGCATGTGTGGACACCACTAAAAAAAATTTCATTAAGGCTTATGATGATTAAGAATGAAAATCAAAGGTAGCTATAACACTACCCATCAGAATTGGTCCTACAGTTATGGAGAAAAACTTTCAAGTCTTGGATCTCGTCCTTCCATATAACCTCTTGCTAGCCATACCATGGATTCATGCTATGAAGGAAGTCCCTTCTACTTATCATCAGTGTCTAAAATTAACCTACAATGGCACCGAGATTACAATAGATGGTGACCCATATCCATTCCAATATTGCACTAATCTATGAGAGATACCTCAATTCTAGGTACTTGTAAACCAAGAAGCTTCATCATCCAATTCAACTCACCATTTTGATCCATCGACTCTCTCTAAAACATCCACTTCGCAATCATCACCTCCCACTCCTAAGGTTGAGATCCAAGATAAGGGTTGTGGAGAATATCACATGAAGGCATCTTATTGTGTTAGCCATCTGGTTCCTCCTAAATCATATGGTTTACCTACAATAGATAGGAGACAATTAGTTGTCACCATACACATCCCTCCCACAAAAAACTTTCACAAAATGGGGAGAATTAAGTAAAGAATCCATAAATGAAGATGATGCAACCTCTTTGTTATACAAAGAAGAAAATGAAGAACCTCTTCCACTTGCTCAAATACCTATAGAAAAATATGGAAAAGGTTTCACAATAATGCAGAGCAAAGGATATAATGGACATAGTGGCTTAGGGTTACATCAGAATGGGAGGACTAAACCTATCATTGTTTCTAAATGGTCGAAAGGCTTAGGGATTGGGTTTTAATTGCTCTAGAATGGTGTTTCTAGTACCACATGACCTTTAATAGAAGTAAGTGCTTCTAAAATTATTGAAACATTCATTGAGCCATCTGACCTACCCTACTATGATTCCCCCGACTCTAACGAATATGAGTGGGATTCCCTATCTTCCACCTCTGTCATGGACCTTGATAAACTATTTGGATGATAAACTATTTGGAGAACTTGACTTAATACTTAAATCCTCACCAAATCCATTAAATTCCTATCCACAAAATACTTTGACAAAAGAGGAATGGTTTAAACATTACTATTGGGAATCTCTTGATCCTACCTCTTGGGAACCTAACAAATCCACTTTAGATAACCAAACCTTGGCAATAGGGCCATCTCAAAATCCTTCTATGCCTTAGAAAAAGAAAAGGAAGATTTGGTAAGGAACCTTTGTGACTATGTGAACAACTCAGCCTTTACCTCGAATCCTTTGAACTTTGACACCTCTAATGATGACATGCCATTAGTATATCCCCAGATTATTGATTGGGATCAACAAGATACTCTCATCTTAGACATCTTTGAGAACAATGAAGTTATAGATGAGTTCCTCAAACTGTGAGAAGGCATACCTAGTGGTGACCATAAGGCTATATTTACCATAGAATTGGATAACATGGCATATTTTGGGGAATATTTTCAACCCTCCAATCACAAAAATAAGAAAAATAATGAAAAAAGTAAAAATTACGAGTCCCTAGGTGAAAACCAAAAGACAACTTTGAATGATGAAAATGCCAAAAATAAGGACATATCTGAGGGAAAAAACCTCTCTATGGCATCTAAGGATGGAGGTTTGAAAATTCTCCCTATTGCTTAGGAAAATTCACCCATGTTAGTTGAAGAAACTGTGGAAATCAACATAGGCACTTAAGAGAATCGCTGACTAGTCTATTTTGCAACATCTTTGACAGAAACAAAGCATCTTGAATTTCACAACTTCTTCACTCAAAGACAAATCAATTTTGCATGGTCATATGCTGACATGCTTGGACTAGATCCTAAATAGGTATTACATCATTTTCCCTTACAACCAGGTGTTAAAGACATGAAGTAAAAGTTAAGGAAAGTGCACCCACAAATTGCCTTATTAGTCAAGGTTGAACTAAAGAAATTGTTGGATGCTAACTTTATCAAATCAATTGACTATGTAGATTGGAATTCCAATCTTGTACTAGTGACAAAACCAATAGGGGGCATCCACATTTGTACAGACTTCAAAGATGTAAACAAAGCATGTCCCAAAGAAGACTTTCCCCTGTTGAATATTGACATGATAGTGGACTTAACAACAGGATATGAAATGTTATCCCTTATGGATGGTTTCTCAGGATATAATCATATTAGAATCACAACTGAAGACCAACCTAAGACAACCTTCACTTGTCCATGGAGAAATTATTACTGGAATTTCATGCCCTTTGGACTTAAAAATGTTGGAGCAACATATCAACGAGTCATGACAACTATTTTTCATGACCTCATACACACTCTCATGGAAGACTATGTAGATGATCTAATAGATAAATCATTGACAAGGGCTAATCATTTACAGGTCTTAGACAAGATTTTTCAAATACTAGAAGAGTACAAAGTGAGGCTAAATCCAAATAAATGTGCATTTAGTGTAAAATCAAGAAAACTTCTAGGGTACATCATTTCTAGACGAGGCATTGAAGTCGACCTAGAAAAAGTGAAAGCTATAATAGACATGCCTCCACCAGCTAATCTCAGTCAACTAAGGACACTATAAGGGAGACTGTAGTCTATCAGATGGTTCATAGTGTAGTTAGAAGATAAAACACATCCCTTCCAACATCTACTCAGAAAAAGGAGTACCATTTGTGTGGATAGGTAAGTGCCAAGACACTTTTGAATTAATCAAGGATTACCTACTCACACCACTAGTGTTAATGCCACCTATTGAGGGACGACCATTGATTCTCTACATATCAGCAACCACCTCAGCACTAGGAGCCTTGCTAGCACATAACAACAATGAGGTTAATGAAAGGGCAGTATACTATATCAGTTGCACTTTGGTACATTATGAGTTCAATTATAGTACCATTGAACATTCCTATCTTGCAATAGTATTTGCTACTCAAAAACTTAGGAACTACATGTTAAACCACCAAACTATATTGGTTGCAAAGATAGATCCTTTGAAATATCTCCTTAGCAAAGCAACATTAATAGGATGATTGTCCAAATGGGTAATGCTACTTAGTGAATATGATATCCAATATGTAGAAAGGAAAGCTATAAAATGACAAGTCATTGCTAACCAGTTGGTCGATGCACCGATACAAGCAGATCATCCTCTAGTTGTGGATTTTCTTGATGAGTTTATATTCACTCTTGACATGGGCATGACATGGAAATTATACTTTGATGGGTCCCACACAAATCATGGCTCAGGGACTGGTATATTGTTTATCACACCACAAGGTGACTCTATTCCTAAGTCATTCAGGATTGCTTTTCCTTGTACCAATAATATAGCAAAATATGAAGCTCTTGTGACAGGATTATGCATGGCAATCAAATGGAAAATCAAGCACCTATAAGTTTATGGTGATTCCCAGTTGGTAATCTGACAAGTTAATGATGACTATGAAACCAAGGATGAAAATATTGCTATATACAAATGGATGGTAGATAGTTTCAAACAATATTTTGACAAGATTGTCTTTCATCAGATACCTCACATTCATAATAGGTTAGTAGATGCCATGGAAACTATTGCCTCATTCTTGGACATACCTGGCAATGTGCCTAAGTTTGAGTTTTTGGTAGAACAACTTTTGGTCCCTGCCTATGACATCCCAAATTCAAAGATGGTGTGTGAAATCATTGGTCCCAACTCCCCATGGTATAAAGATATATATGACTACCTCCATGGTGAAATCCTACCCCCTGACCTTTCCAACAACCAACGTAGGACATTTATCTGTAAGGCATCCAAATACACCATCATCGGAGATACCCTTTATAGACGTTCCCTAGACAACACCCTATTCAAATGTCTCGATACTGAAGAAGCACAAGCGACCTTGTGTGGGGTACATGAGGGTATATGTGGATCCCATTCTAGCAGTCCTACCTTAGCTAAGAATATTATGAGACTAGGCTATTGGCCTACAATGGAAAAGGACTCATATCTTTGTCAAGAAATGTTGACAATGTAAGGTACATGGAGATTTGATACATGCACCAACATAGGAACTCCATCCAATAAGGTCACCATGGCCGTTTTCCCAATGGGGACATGATCTCATAGGTAAGATACATCCTACATCATCCAATGGTCATAAATTCATTATTACCACAACTAAATACTTTATCAAGTGCATTGAAGCCATTCCTATGACCTACATCACCGACACACATATTTCTAATTTTATCCTTAACTATATCATTTGTCGGTATGGTGTTCCTTAGTTCATAATCACAAATAATGGCTTTCCATTCAAGAAACAAGAAATCCATCATCTTTGTTAAGAAATCCATATCCATCACTTTTCCACTCCATATAATTAATCACAAGGTAATGGCCAAGCAAAGGCATCTAACAAAACAATCATTATAATCCTCAGAAAGATAGTCAATGATATTGGTCATGATTGGCATTCATAGCTTAACCCTACCTTATGGGCTTATTACACAAGCATCTGTACTCCCACCAATGCCAGTCCATATTCCTTGGTATTCGGTTCTGAGGCCATCTTGCCTATTGAGGTTGAAATTCATTCCCTAAGGGTATCTTTGAAAGGGCATATTGACGATGAAGAGTACCCTGTGTCAAGACTACATGAGCTAGTGTTCCTAGATGAACAAAGACAAAAGGCACTAGATAATCTCCAAGCATATCAAAATCGTCTTCATCGCAACTACAATAGGAAGTTCTTGAATAATTTTTTTGACATTGGTGACCTAGTCTTAATGGAAAATCCAAAGAATCAAGCAGAAAGAGAGAAACCAGGAAAGTTCAAACCAAACTAGTTAGGACCTTACATTGTCATAGAAGCCTTTGGATTAGGAGCATACCAACTCTCTAATCCTGAAGGGGTACCATTATCAACACAAATCAATAGCCTTCATATGAAGAAGTTCTACACATAGCTTATGAGAGCCTTGCCTTAATCATCAAAAATACAAAAAAAATAGAAAATAAAAAAAATTGTTACTTAGGTGAAAACCTAGAAAATAGGCGTCTTGGTAACATAAAAAAAAAAAAAATTGAAAAAATAAAGAAAATAGTAAAGATAAATAAGTCATCCAAATAGTGAAAACCACTTCGGTGGTGCTTTGGATAGGTACCATGAAGTAAAACCCTACCAGCCGAGGAGTGCCATGTGTAATCAACTTTTCTCTTCTATCTACCATCATTCCAATCTAGCTTCCCTGTATGTATCACATATCTTTTCCATCCATTGCCTGAACATACCACTCATAATAAATGGTTGAACATTTTGATAACTTGGAACAATTGACGTAATGCCTTCACATCCTCCCTTCCTATATATTCATAATAAATTGGTCTTATACTTGACTAGGGGAAGGTACTTGAATTATCTCATTTTGTTCTTACATTGACTATTCTAAGGGAATAAAACCATTGAGAGAAATCCAAAAAAATCACAAAATTTCCTTTAAAAATCCAAAAAACATCACAAAATGACCTGAGAAAACACAAAAACATCAGAAAACTTCCAAAAGACAAAAAAATCAAAACATTTCAAAAATCCAAAAATAGAGTCAGAGTCAGTCGCACTTGTCAGTCTTTGTCATTTGTCGAACTACATTGCCTCTATGACTAGACATAGGAAAGGCCATTTTCCAATGTTCCCCTAAGGGATTAGGTCAGTCTGTTTAGGTTTGTCTGTATAAAATCATGACTCAATCCATATGTCTATATGACAAGGTCATTGGATTGTAATAGAACTCGAAGGTCTCTGTGTGTGTGTATAGCGTGGGGAAGGCCATAATCGATGAGCCCTTAAGGACATAGTAAGAGTACATCCATTAGGTTTCATCACATTCACAATCCACATGTCTCTTAGGGTCTCATTATGTGTTTCAGTCAGTCTTGTAAGTCAAATTCAAGTAAAAATATGAGGTCTCTATGTGTATAATGTAGGCAAGGCCATCAATTGATGAGCCCCTGAGGCCGCACTAGGTCAGTCCTTTAGGGTTCATTATCAAGCACAAACAATTGTTAGCACATCACATCAAGTCACGCATCAACAATATGAGCAAGTCAATAATGTTATTAAGTCAATCAAACAAATTGCCAAAGGAATAACCAAAAAAATCAACTTATATGTCTACTGTAGGATGTGTCCTTCCTAACAACATATATTATCAAAACAATCAACCTATGTCTTATACAAGATGTTTCCTTCCTAGAAATAGAAATTAGGAAAAAAATCATCATAGCCTTATATAGGTTGTCACATTAACGATATTAGACTCAGCGTCTTATCACGGTATGTGTCTTTCACGAAAACTTATGCTTTGTCATACCTTATAGATAGTCATAGAGTAAAGCTAGACTCGATATGCTTATATGGTATGTGTCCTTCCCTGCAAAAATCAAGCCCTATTAGTCAATGCGTCTACTCAATCTAAAAATCAAATGAACATGTATCAAGTTTTAAGAGAAATATTTTTTTATTGACTATTGACTTTATGGCTTGTTTATCTTATCTTTTTATTCGATTTGATCTTTGAGTCATGTTACTAGCTTTCTCAAGGATGTCCCATGAAGGATTTAGAGAAGCAATGATGCATTAGGAATCTCTTTTCTTTGACTATTGTTTTTTTTACTTTCTTTTGGCTTTATCTTTGAGTCATGTTACTAAGCTTCCTCAAGGATGTCCCATGAAGGATTTAGAGGAGCGATGACGTCTCATGAATTTTCTTTTATTTTTTTGTTGTCTATGGTTTGTCTTGACAAAAAGATTGGGGCAACTATGCCCTTAGTATGAGTTAGGACATTCCTTGTATGCAACTGTTTGTTTTTAGTAGGTGGATGACCTTATACACCATGATCTATCTCATATCATGGTGTTTTTCTCCATTTGTATTAGTTACCACCCAATGATGATTTAATGCAAGGCCTATTGTGTTTTGGAAAAACATCGAAGATTACTAATACTAACATCCATGTCTTTTATTAATCATCTTATTCATGCTAACTTTTCTTCTTTCTTGTATTATGATGGAGTCTTGTGACACAAAAAAATATAAACCATCCTGCATATGCATTCATGTTAGAAACATCATGTAAATATCATACACATTAAGTCATACATATATGTTGCATTCGAAAACAAAAAAATATAGGCAGCTATAGCATTGAGGAATCCATGACATATCATCCATTAATCATCATAATTTCCATAACATTTTATAACAAAACATACATGTAGATAGCATTGTAAATACATACATCACATTGCATCTTAATATCATGAATATAGAATCCATACATGACATATATAAATATCATACATCATCATATAGAATCAATATGATATCATAAGCTGCATAAAACATCATAATGCATACATTTTCATCCATAGATACCATAAAAGTAAATGTATACATCATCATATATAATCAACATCACATAATACCCTGCATCAACATCATAATGTAGACATTATCATCCATAACATATGCACATAATATAGAAGATAACACATGCATCAATAAGAGACTACATAATAATAAATAGAACTAGATATCATATAAATCACCACCAAAATCATATATATATATATATATATATATATATATATATATATATATCGCTCAAAAAGTGTCACATCAAAATGTCATAATGTATTTGTCAAAATGAAGCCTGCAGGCTCTATGATCAAAATGCAATGTCTACAAATAAATATCAAAACATATCCCTAGTCAGAACTCCCACTACTCTCATGTGGAAAATGTGGAGGTGATTGATGGTGAGATACTGAGGATCGCTATGCAAAATGGGGCCTATCAT
>VDFB02266289.1:0-14889 GCA_007258455.2 Sequoia sempervirens
CCATGGATTCATGCTATGAAGAAGGAAGTCCCTTCTACTTATCATCAGTGTCTAAAATTAACCTACAATGGCACTGAGATTACAATAGATGGTGACCCAGATCCATTCCAATATTGCACTAATCTATGAGAGATACCTCAATTCTAGGTACTTGTAAACCAAGAAGCTTCATCATCCAATTCAACTCACCATTTTGATCCATCGACTCTCTCTAAAACATCCACTTCGCAATCATCACCTCCCACTCCTAAGGTTGAGATCCAAGATAAGGGTTGTGGAGAATATCACATGAAGGCATCTTATTGTGTTAGCCATCTGGTTCCTCCTAAATCATATGGTTTACCTACAATAGATAGGAGACAATTAGTTGTCACCATACACATCCCTCCCACAAAAAACTTTCACAAAATGGGGAGAATTAAGTAAAGAATCCATAAATGAAGATGATGCAACCTCTTTGTTATACAAAGAAGAAAATGAAGAACCTCTTCCACTTGCTCAAATACCTATAGAAAAATATGGAAAAGGTTTCACAATAATGCAGAGCAAAGGATATAATGGACATAGTGGCTTAGGGTTACATCAGAATGGGAGGACTAAACCTATCATTGTTTCTAAATGGTCGAAAGGCTTAGGGATTGGGTTTTAATTGCTCTAGAATGGTGTTTCTAGTACCACATGACCTTTAATAGAAGTAAGTGCTTCTAAAATTATTGAAACATTCATTGAGCCATCTGACCTACCCTACTATGATTCCCCCGACTCTAACGAATATGAGTGGGATTCCCTATCTTCCACCTCTGTCATGGACCTTGATAAACTATTTGGATGATAAACTATTTGGAGAACTTGACTTAATACTTAAATCCTCACCAAATCCATTAAATTCCTATCCACAAAATACTTTGACAAAAGAGGAATGGTTTAAACATTACTATTGGGAATCTCTTGATCCTACCTCTTGGGAACCTAACAAATCCACTTTAGATAACCAAACCTTGGCAATAGGGCCATCTCAAAATCCTTCTATGCCTTAGAAAAAGAAAAGGAAGATTTGGTACGGAACCTTTGTGACTATGTGAACAACTCAGCCTTTACCTCGAATCCTTTGAACTTTGACACCTCTAATGATGACATGCCATTAGTATATCCCCAGATTATTGATTGGGATCAACAAGATACTCTCATCTTAGACATCTTTGAGAACAATGAAGTAATAGATGAGTTCCTCAAACTATGAGAAGGCATACCTAGTGGTGACCATAAGGCTATATTTACGATAGAATTGGATAACATGGCATATTTTGGGGAATATTTTCAACCCTCCAATCACAAAAATAAGAAAAATAATGAAAAAAGTAAAAATTATGAGTCCCTAGGTGAAAACCAAAAGACAACTTTGAATGATGAAAAAGCCAAAAATAAGGACATATCTGAGGGAAAAAACCTCTCTATGGCATCTAAGGATGGAGGTTTGAAAATTCTCCCTATTGCTTAGGAAAATTCACCCATGTTAGTTGAAGAATCTGTGGAAATCAACATAGGCACTGAAGAGAATCGCTGACTAGTCTATTTTACAACATCTTTGACAGAAACAAAGCATCTTGAATTTCACAACTTCTTCACTCAAAGACAAATCAATTTTGCATGGTCATATGCTGACATGCTTGGACTAGATCCTAAATAGGTATTACATCATTTTCCCTTACAACCAGGTGTTAAAGACATGAAGTAAAAGTTAAGGAAAGTGCACCCACAAATTGCCTTATTAGTCAAGGTTGAACTAAAGAAATTGTTGGATGCTAACTTTATCAAATCAATTGACTATGTAGATTGGAATTCCAATCTTGTACTAGTGACAAAACCAATAGGGGGCATCCACATTTGTACAGACTTCAAAGATGTAAACAAAGCATGTCCCAAAGAAGACTTTCCCCTGTTGAATATTGACATGATAGTGGACTTAACAACAGGATATGAAATGTTATCCCTTATGGATGGTTTCTCAGGATATAATCATATTAGAATCACAACTGAAGACCAACCTAAGATAGCCTTCACTTGTCCATGGAGAAATTATTACTGGAATTTCATGCCCTTTGGACTTAAAAATGTTGGAGCAACATATCAACGAGTCATGACAACTATTTTTCATGACCTCATACACACTCTCATGGAAGACTATGTAGATGATCTAATAGCTAAATCATTGACAAGGGCTAATCATTTACAGGTCTTAGACAAGATTTTTCAAATACTAGAAGAGTACAAAGTGAGGCTAAATCCAAATAAATGTGCATTTAGTGTAAAATCAAGAAAACTTCTAGGGTACATCATTTCTAGACGAGGCATTGAAGTCGACCTAGAAAAAGTGAAAGCTATAATAGACATGCCTCCACCAGCTAATCTCAGTCAACTAAGGACACTACAAGGGAGACTGTAGTCTATCAGATGGTTCATAGTGTAGTTAGAAGATAAAACACATCCCTTCCAACATCTACTCAGAAAAAGGAGTACCATTTGTGTGGACAGGTAAGTGCCAAGACACTTTTGAATTAATCAAGGATTACCTACTCACACCACTAGTGTTAATGCCACCTATTGAGGGACGACCATTGATTCTCTACATATCAGCAACCACCTCAGCACTAGGAGCCTTGCTAGCACATAACAACAATGAGGTTAATGAAAGGGCAGTATACTATATCAGTTGCACTTTGGTACATTATGAGTTCAATTATAGTACCATTGAACATTCCTATCTTGCAATAGTATTTGCTACTCAAAAACTTAGGAACTACATGTTAAACCACCAAACTATATTGGTTGCAAAGATAGATCCTTTGAAATATCTCCTTAGCAAAGCAACATTAATAGGATGATTGTCCAAATGGGTAATGCTACTCAGTGAATATGATATCCAATATGTAGAAAGGAAAGCTATAAAATGACAAGTCATTGCTAACCAGTTGGTCGATGCACCAATACAAGCAGATCATCCTCTAGTTGTGGATTTTCTTGATGAGTTTATATTCACTCTTGACATGGGCATGACATGGAAATTATACTTTGATGGGTCCCACACAAATCATGGCTCAGGGACTGGTATATTGTTTATCACACCACAAGGTGACTCTATTCCTAAGTCATTCAGGATTGCTTTTCCTTGTACCAATAATATAGCAAAATATGAAGCTCTTGTGACAAGATTATGCATGGCAATCAAATGGAAAATCAAGCACCTATAAGTTTATGGTGATTCCCAGCTGGTAATCTGACAAGTTAATGATGACTATGAAACCAAGGATGAAAATATTGCTATATACAAATGGATGGTAGATAGTTTCAAACAATATTTTGACAAGATTGTCTTTCATCAGATACCTCACATTCATAATAGGTTAGTAGATGCCATGGAAACTATTGCCTCATTCTTGGACATACCTGGCAATGTGCCTAAGTTTGAGTTTTTGGTAGAACAACTTTTGGTCCCTGCCTATGACATCCCAAATTCAAAGATGGTGTGTGAAATCATTGGTCCCAACTCCCCATGGTATAAAGATATATATGACTACCTCCATGGTGAAATCCTACCCCCTGACCTTTCCAACAACCAACGTAGGACATTTATCTGTAAGGCATCCAAATACACCATCATCGGAGATACCCTTTATAGACGTTCCCTAGACAACACCCTATTCAAATGTCTCGATACTGAAGAAGCACAAGCGACCTTGTGTGGGGTACATGAGGGTATATGTGGATCCCATTCTAGCAGTCCTACCTTAGCTAAGAATATTATGAGACTAGGCTATTGGCCTACAATGGAAAAGGACTCATATCTTTGTCAAGAAATGTTGACAATGTAAGGTACATGGAGATTTGATACATGCACCAACATAGGAACTCCATCCAATAAGGTCACCATGGCCGTTTTCCCAATGGGGACATGATCTCATAGGTAAGATACATCCTACATCATCCAATGGTCATAAATTCATTATTACCACAACTAAATACTTTATCAAGTGCATTGAAGCCATTCCTATGACCTACATCACCGACACACATATTTCTAATTTTATCCTTAACTATATCATTTTTCGGTATGGTGTTCCTTAGTTCATAATCACAAATAATGGCTTTCCATTCAAGAAACAAGAAATCCATCATCTTTGTTAAGAAATCCATATCCATCACTTTTCCACTCCATATAATTAATCACAAGGTAATGGCCAAGCAAAGGCATCTAACAAAACAATCATTATAATCCTCAGAAAGATAGTCAATGATATTGGTCATGATTGGCATTCATAGCTTAACCCTACCTTATGGGCTTATTACACAAGCATCTATACTCCCACCAATGCCAGTCCATATTCCTTGGTATTCGGTTCTAAGGCCATCTTGCCTATTGAGGTTGAAATTCATTCCCTAAGGGTATCTTTGAAAGGGCATATTGACGATGAAGAGTACCCTGTGTCAAGACTACATGAGCTAGTGTTCCTAGATGAACAAAGACAAAAGGCACTAGATCATCTCCAAGCATATCAAAATCGTCTTCATCGCAACTACAATAGGAAGTTCTTGAATAATTTTTTTGACATTGGTGACCTAGTCTTAATGGAAAATCCAAAGAATCAAGCAGAAAGAGAGAAACCAGGAAAGTTCAAACCAAACTAGTTAGGACCTTACATTGTCATAGAAGCCTTTGGATTAGGAGCATACCAACTCTCTAATCCTGAAGGGGTACCATTATCAACACAAATCAATAGCCTTCATATGAAGAAGTTCTACACATAGCTTATGAGAGCCTTGCCTTAATCATCAAATATACCAAAAAAATAGAAAATAAAAAAAATTGTTACTTAGGTGAAAACCTGGAAAATAGGCGTCTTGGTAACATAAAAAAAAAAAATGAAAAAATAAAGAAAATAGTAAAGATAAATAAGTCATCCAAATAGTGAAAACCACTTCGGTGGTGCTTTGGATAGGTACCATGGTAAAAACTTGGTAAATAGGCACCATGTGTAATCGACTTTGCTCCTTTGTCTACCATCATTCCAATCTAGCTTCCCTATATATATTGCATATATTTTCCATCCATTTCCTATACATAGCACTCATAATAAATGGTTGAAACTTTCCATAACTTGGAATGATTGACATCGAGCGCACTTCGCATCCCCCCTTCCTGTATATTCGTAATAAATTGGTCTTATACTCAACTGGGGGTAGGTACTTGACTTATGTCATTTTGTTCTTACATTGACTATTCTGAGGGCATAAAACCATTGAGAAAAATCCAAAAACATCACAAAATGTCTTGAAAAAAATCCAAAAACATAAAAAAATTTCAAAAAGAAAAAAAAGTTAAAACATGTCAAAAATCCAAAAATAGAGTAAGAGTCAATCACAATTGTCAGTCTTCGTCATGTTTTGAACTACATTTCCTTTGAGACTAGACATAGGCAAGGCCATCTGTCGATGTTCCCCAAGGCATTAGGTCAGTCCTTTTAGGTTTGTCTGTATAAAATCATGACTCAATCCATATGTCTATATGACAAGGTCATTGGTTGTGTTGAACTACGAGGTCTCTGTGTGTATAACATAGGCAAGGCCATAAATCAATGAGCCCTTTAAGGACATAGTAGGTCTGTCCATTAGGGTTTCACCACATTCACAATCACACATGTCTCATATGATTCTATTATGTTTCAAATTTTACCTTGTAAGTCAAATTCAAGTAAAAATATGAGGTCTCTATGTGTATAATGTAGGCAAGGCCATCAATTGATGAGCCCCTGAGGCCGCACTAGGTCAGTCCTTTAGGGTTCATTATCAAGCACAAACAATTGTTAGCACATCACATCAAGTCACGCATCAACAATATGAGCAAGTCAATAATGTTATTAAGTCAATCAAACAAATTGCCAAAGGAATAACCAAAAAAATCAACTTATGTCTACTTGAGGATGTGTCCTTCCTAACAACATATATTATCAAAACAATCAACCTATGTCTTATACAAGATGTTTCCTTCCTGGAAATAGACAGGAAAAAATCATCATAGCCTTACATAGGTTGTCACATTAATGATATTAGACTCAACGTCTTATACGGTATGTGTCTTTATGAAAATAGGCTTTGTCATGCCTTATACAGATAGTCACAAAATCAAAACTAGACTCAACGTCTTATATGGTATGTGTCATTCCTGAAATCAAGCCCTATCAATCAATCATCTACTCAATATAAACAATCAAATGAACATATCAAGTTTTGGAAAATATTTTTTTATTGACTATTGACTTTATGGCTTGTTTATCTTATCTTTTTATTCGATTTGATCTTTGAGTCATGTTACTAGCTTTCTCAAGGATGTCCCATGAAGGATTTAGAGAAGCAATGATGCATTAGGAATCTCTTTTCTTTGACTATTGTTTTTTTTACTTTCTTTTGGCTTTATCTTTGAGTCATGTTACTAAGCTTCCTCAAGGATGTCCCATGAAGGATTTAGAGGAGCGATGACGTCTCATGAATTTTCTTTTATTTTTTTGTTGTCTATGGTTTGTCTTGAAAAAAATATTGGGGCAACTGTGCCCTTAGTATGAGTTAGGACATTCCTTGTATGCAACTGTTTGTTTTTAGTAGGTGGATGACCTTGTACACCATGATCTATCTCATATCATGGTGTTTTTCTCCATTTGTATTAGTTACCACCCAATGATGATTTAATGCAAGGCCTATTGTGTTTTGGAAAAACATCGAAGATTACTAATACTAACATCCATGTCTTTTATTAATCATCTTATTCATGCTAACTTTTCTTCTTTCTTGTATTATGATGGAGTCTTGTGACACACAAAAAAATATAAACCATCCTGCATATGCATTCATGTTAGAAACATCATGTAAATATCATACACATTAAGTCATACATATATGTTGCATTCAAAAACAAAAAAATATAGGCATCTATAGCATTGAGGAATCCACGACATATCATCCATTAATCATCATAATTTCCATAACATTTTATAACAAAACATACATGTAGATAGCATTATAAATACATACATCACATTGCATCTTAATATCATGAATATAGAGTCCATACATGACATATATAAATATCATACATCATCATATAGAATCAATATGATATCATAAGCTGCATAAAACATCATAATGCATACATTTTCATCCATAGATACCATAAAATTAAATGTATACATCATCATATATAATCAACATCACATAATACCCTGCATCAACATCATAATGTAGACATTATCATCCATAGCATATGCACATAATATAGAAGATAACACATGCATCAATAAGAGACTACATAATAATAAATAGAACTAGATATCATATAAATCACCACCAAAATCATATATATATATATATATATATATATATATATATATATATATCGCTCAAAAAGTGTCACATCAAAATGTCATAATGTATTTGTCAAAATGAAGCCTGCAGGCTCTATGATCAAAATGCAATGTCTACAAATAAATATCAAAACATATCCCTAGTCAGAACTCCCACTACTCTCATGTGGAAAATGTGGAGGTGATTGATGGTGAGATACTGAGGATCGCTATGCAAAATGGGGCCTATCATATGGCCCTGTCCTGTGAGGTCCTATGACCCCATCTATGCTCTGAGATCTGGTACGTTTCCTACTTTTTGACCTACTATTGTGTGTCTGTGAATGATTGGGATCCCATCTCTCAGGAGGAACCTCTCACCCATATAGGTCCCTGTAATATCTCTACTTGTCACCAACTCTAACTAACTCATGAGTGAAAGTAGTAGCTACCCTAATGCAAAGAGTTGTAAACTCTATAAATCTCTACTTGGTCTCTTATCTCCAAGCTATGGCCTGGTCCCTATCCAAGTATGCTTTGTCCCTCTCCATTAGTATTGAGTCCCTCTTTGTTGTTAATTCTCTCATTCACTCCTCTAGGGACTCTATTCTCGCTTGTAAATCAGCTACCCATTAATCGACAGGACCTATATCCTCCTATCATGGTTGATCCCCCACCTCCATATCCCAGTCATCCATGATCCTACCTCGCAGCTCCCTCTCCTCATCTCTCATCTCCTCCTCCTCATCATCATCCCAGTATCCTGCAAGCATACTAAGGGCATCTATATCCTCCTCCCCTCCAATAGCCTCCTCAACATTCTCCCCTCCAATATCCTCCTCTACTGCATGCTCCTCTCCACCAACCCCACCACCACTAGCCCCCTCTCCTCCACCAACCTCCAGTATGGGTACATCCTCTCCCTCCCCCTCCTCCTCATGGATAGGTGATAGATATGGGCCTTGACCTCTACCGCCTCATCAACCCCATTATCCTCCCCTCCCATCGACTCCTCTCCCATCACCACCACCACCCCTCCTACCTCTGCCACCTTTTCCACCATGATCTATGCCTCTTCTACCACCCCATCTACCTAAAGGTCCTATCCCACACCTCTCCACAAGTGCATCTTACTCTAGATCAGAAAAGGGAACTGGCCTATGACTCACCCACCAAATATCATATGCATCCATCATTCCTAGATCAATCGCTCCACCTCTCCATACCCATTGAACAAGTTGTAATTCATCAATGCCAGCCTTGGCAGTCACAACAGAAATCTCTGGTCCCCATAGAACTACCTCCTTGGAAGAATGAGTGAACTCAGCTTGACCCCATGGCTCATCTTGAACCTTGCCAAATTGTCTCAAAACCCTATCTGGTAGATGTCTCTTAATGATATGTACATGAGAAACTGTCCTCCCAATCAAGTACTATGTCTATCTATAGAAGGGCAAGTGTCAATCCTCATTCAGCCACTGAGAACAATCCATGTATGACCTCCATATGAACTATACCATGGTATCAATAACATGTCTATAATAACTGGTATCTCCTACATGTGACTGGGTATTAGCCCCTACATATCAGAAGGAATAAGGAACTCCATGATCTAACTCGGCTGTAATAGGTAGGTGGAATATAACAATGTGTTCCCATGCCCATACCATAAGCAACATGGTACCACAGCTCATTGACTATGCCTCCCTATAGGCTATATCATGTAAATGGAAATATAGCATAGCAAGAAAATAGGGGCCCCATGCATACAAAACCTATCTCTCCAACATACCTACTAGCATCTCACCCCATCCCATAGGAAATCCATGACCTCGACAGTCAAGTAGAACTATCCCCCCAATCAATGTGCATAGTAAACAATCTATACGATCATATTTATTGTCCAAGACATGCCACCTAATCTCATAGTGCTCTATCCCTAGCTTCCTAATATCATCATATGGATAATATCGACACAGCTCACTAAATCCCCTTTGTGTATCATATAAAACCCTCTCACCCCTAATTGACAATTTCAAAATCCTATAAACATCCTCTAAGGTGACAGTGGCCTCACTTGTGGGAAAATGGAAAGAGGACATCTCAGAATAACAACTCTCACAAAGTATAGTCATTAAATCTCAGTTTTCCTAAATGGTGGGCATATATGCAAAGTGATGCAATCCTAGGTTCCATATGAACCATTTCTCGCCACTCTGAAACTGATCTTGAAACTCAAAAGTTAGCGGCTTCAACTCTCAGGTGTAAGTGAGATCCAAAACAACCTGAAATAGCATAATTCATATCTTGTGTCAGAAAAATAAGCAACTTTCTATAGCCAAATGCATCACTTTAAATCAAATGCATTGTAGAATTGCATATGCATCATTCAAATTTGCAAATGTGTCAAAGGAAAAAAAAAGACTAAACATCCATGCATATGCATCACATTTTACAAATGCAGTGCATTATTAATAAACTATTCAACCATGCATATGTGTATCACTATGACAAATGTGTTGCATAATCCTACTTGCGAAACTACGCTAACCATATGTGATGCATGAATACAAATGTTGTGTAGAAAATTTCAAATATGATCATCTAATCTAAATGCCTAAACTATCCTAAGCATGATTTTACAGATGCCTCATTTTGCAGCCATATGTGTTGATCATGAATGCATTTGCATTGATTTAAAAAGTGATGCATGTGAAAATTAAACATTAAATGCCTAAAAATGCGTGAAACTCAAAATTTCAAAAGATTATTTTTTACTACATACTAGAGGTCCCACGTCAGTTGGTTGTCTGAATGTCTGAATGTAATATCTACGATGATCTGATTAGGGAATGGGTGACATGTTTGTGAGAACTCCAGAGCAAAAATCACAGTTTGCAAACTTGAGGGGTGCAAATGAATTGAAATTTCACCCTATTTCTATTTATACCTAGGGTTTTTGGAGGGATTTTCTCAAACCTTGTGTACTGGCCACACTTTTTCTCAACTTCAAATGACACTTTCACCTATCAAACTTCGCTGAAAATGATTTCTTTCACCACCATCAAACTTCTAGCTATCAAATTGACTAATCGCTCGACTATTTCTAAATTTTTTGGGATTTTTTGAAAAAAATTCATTTTTCCCAAGGGGGCATACCCTTACCTATTTTACATTGGGGCATGACTGGGGCATGTTTTCATTGATTTTCTTTGACACAATGAAATGACATTGTATCAAAGAGGGGAAAAATGTAGACACTAAAATTTGGTCTAGGCCTATGACTTCAATTTCTTCATAATTCATACCTTCATTGTCATAATTAAATAATGTTAATTATTTAGTTAATTTCTAAAGTCCTTTCTCATCTATTAATTAAATATCTTTAATTATTTAATTAATTCATTTTAACCTTTATTCTTCTATTAATTAGATAACATTAATTATTCAATTAATTCATAATTACCTTTATTCAATCCTGAATAAATAAATAAATATTAACTATTTAATTACGTCACAAATTCACTTTATCCTCTTTCTAAAATTAAATAAATTCTTATTTAATTTATTCTTATCACACTTTCAACTATAATTAAATAAACACTTTAATTATTTAATTATCCTTTAAACCTTTTCTCGAGTCAATTAAATAAATCTTAATTTATTTAATTTAATCCACAAATTTTGAATTTTGAATTAAATAATCATTTAATTCATAAAAATATTTAAATTCTTGGTATATTCTTCTATATTTGGATACTTAGTTATCTAATTATTCATTACTACTTAAGTTGAGATTTAATTAAATTAGTTAGTTATCTCCTGATTTAATGTTTGATTATCTCCGATGAATAGAATCTCTATTTTAATTGGTCAATTATTATTTTTTATTCTTTTGCATGCATACATTTATTAATTAAATAACTTTATTCAATTAATTAATTTGTTCATGCATTCAAACAGACTATTTCCTCCATGCTAACTCTCATCGCTACATGTGATCATTATTCCTCTAAGTTTTGAACACTTTCAACTAAAGATTAAATTATTATTTAATCTTAATTCCAACCTTTTGTGTTTTATCACTCATGTTATCACTGACACTAATCTCAATGCATGTTAAATCTTTTAATCTGAATCATTCATCTATCTTTCAATCTGAGTTTGTCATTTGAAAACCTTGTTTTCTATAAATTGGCTTGACCTTCATCATTGTTACTCTCCCAAAATCTTATGAATTTTGGAAGCAATATATTATCTGAATCTTTGATGTTTTGCTAAATCACTATCATAGGCTATACTTGCATAGAGAAATTTGAGGGCAATTATAATCAAACAACAAAATTGAGGAAAATTTGTAGGAGTAATGGTGATCACACCCCCAATAATAATATCACTTTTGCTAATTTTAAAACCACTTCCACAAGAGAGAATGTCAAGAAATCTTGCTTCACAATGCAAGATTGAATATTGGTTGAGTATGCTTCAATAAGTTTGAATTGATTCATTTGATGCAAATGTACATGATATTCCTTGCTTATAAAGGCAAGGTTGAAATGTAGTAATGAACATGATGTTGACAAATGTCATAATCCTATGACATGAGACAAATCCAACAACCTAATCACCTAGGAAATGATGCATCCTAGCTAGATAAGATAAGTTCTAGGAAAGAAAACTAAGACTTCTAGAAAGAATCTTTTACCTAAGTAAACTTAACCATATGAATATGTCCCATAATTACCTATTGAATGAATTAGCTAGGTACAAGACAATTATTCACACCAACACCCCCCCTTAAGTGCAACTTAGGGAGAAGATTATTATGCAAGCTGTGAAAAGACTATGACTATGACCATGGGTCCTGGCTACTAGGCCATGTTAGGTACCCATTTACAATGCAATGATGCAATCTCACAAGGGAGAAAAAAGGATAAAATCATGTGATAAAATTCTTTCCAAAAGAGAGAAAAAACAAACATGATGTATTGAGGACTCAATGATACCCCCCAAGGACAACATGAATCATGTATATACAATCAAATACCCCCCCATAAGAGGGTAGTAGAGAGATAAGATATCCCCCCATGATGAAGAAGCTCCGAAGCTGATGAAGAATGCTTGAAAACAAAATATGACCCAATGTGTGCAAGCAACACATCTTCCCTTAGGAAGAAACAAATCCATAAGCTAATGATGAAGCCACCCTATGTCCAACTGGAAAGGAGGAAGCATGAACACTCAACATGTATGCCTCTAAAAACTAAGTAGGAGTCTCCAAGCATGAATGAGTCACAACATAATCATGGTCAAACTCAACCAAGAAACATGACAAATCAAGTGAATGAGGAGAATAATGAATGTCAATCTCCAAAGACAAAGTAGATAGTGTAATAGTTGTGCTAAAACTGTCATCAAAGAGGAGAGAAATCCCCTCAAGTATGTCCTCCAAATCTGCAATATGAGACTCCATGAACAAGTTAGAAATCCCTGTCAAATATTCATCCCACAAAGCAAGATCTGAAAAACTATGATCATCCTGCTGAAGAGAAGCATCAATGGCTGAAGAAGTAGGAGGTGGAGGAGTAGGAAGCTCAGCACTGGTCTCTAGAATACCACCAAGGTGTTGATGACCAAACTCTTAGAACATGGTTCACACTCAATGGAGGTGTGGGATGTAGTTAAAGGAAACATTATCATCTTCTAAAGAAAAAATATGAAAAGGAATATACCGAGATGAGTGATTAACCATCCCAATAGCAACAATATCCCTAGTCTCCAAGTCCCTTATACACCATCTTTGGAGTGAACTCAACTGCTTTACTCCAATCTCTAAGAGTAATTTGATAAACAAAAGGAGATTAGTGGACAAGGAAGGAAATACAAAGCACATCATTGAAAGTACTCTTCCCATATCAATAGAACCCTTCCCACTTACCTTCATATATGTATTGCTACCCATCAATATATGAGGTGAATTACAAGGCTCAAAATAAGAGAACATATCCATAGAAGATGACATATGATGAGATGCACTTGAATCAAGAAGCCATCTATGTGATTCAGGACTTATAGAGGCCAAGAGTGCTTGTCCTTTCATCTTGTGTAGCCCAAAAGTAGATCATGTGTCATGTGACTAAGATGATGATGATGGGGATGCCAAATGAGATGAAGAAGTAGAAGACATTGACGAGGGAAACTTAATGTTATTCTTTTGAAGAAGGTGTGTGAGTTCATTAATCTTCTTATTATAAAATTTATGCTCATCATGTCCTAATCTTTTGCAATATGCACATTTTGACTTCTTCTTTTTAGATGATTCCTCTTTAGAAGAGGGTGTGGACTCAGGAGTGCTATGTGAAGGAGAATCTTTACCTTGCTCATTAGACTTGGGAGTGTTGTTCTTCTTACCTTTTCCACTTGAAGCCTTTGTCTCCTTTGCAACAAGAGAATGAGATGTAGAAGACTTCAATGTTCCCATGTGTACCAACTTTGCTTGTTCCCTTGTGAGTTGAGCTGAAAATTCATCAAGAGAAGGCATTTTGTATGCATTTCCAAGAGCATCCATTGTAGCATAGAAAGTAGAAACAAACACTGAATAATCAGGACCAAGCTTAGCAAGAATAGAAAGTATCAACTGTTCATCCTCTTTAGTTACCCCACAATTAGATAACTACAATCTAAGAGAATTGAGCTTAGAGAAAAATTCTTGGACATTGTCAAAATCTGAAGGATTAAGACCCATGAGTTCATTCTCCAACTTAAATTTCCTCATCTTATCTGGCTTACCAAAGAGACTCTCTAAAGTATTCCAAGCTTCATTAGGATGAGTACAAGATGCAACATGATATCTAAGATCTAGAGAAATGGACAACTTCAAAGTACCAAGAGCTTCATCCCTTCTATCAAGCCATTTTCTTTTCTCTTTAGCTCTTGCAGATTTTGGATCTTCACCAAATGTTATTCGTTGCAACTTTGATTTTAACAATAACAACTCCATTTGATATTTCCACTCATGATAGTTATATGGAGTTAGAAGTACAATTTTTGGAAAATCCATGATACAATGAGATATTACAAGAGGATAACAACAAATTTCCCTCACAATACAAGAAATCAACCCCTTTGTCCCAACAAGATTTGCACTTTTTTTGCAAATTTACAATAATGTGTCCCAAAAAATCAAATCGGTTACAAACTGAAAATATGAAAATCTGGAAACAAATCTGCAAAAAGTGCATGATTAGATCTGAAGTACTCCTAAATACCTTTCCGATGCCGCAAATTTGGAGAAAATCGGAGATCGGAGCACAAAGTTGTGAGCTAGGAAGTAGAAAATGATGATCGGGCTTCAACCTAGAAAAAGAGGCACAAAACTACAAAATCTCTACAAAATATCTACACCACTAAAAAATTCAGGTCTTCACGTTTCCGATGATATTTCGTTTCTGAAAAAAAGCCTCCATATGTGAAAGTTATGATAAAATGAAAAGGGCCTATA
>VDFB02266290.1:0-27508 GCA_007258455.2 Sequoia sempervirens
TTACCTCTACAAAATTGGAGGATCTACCCAAGGATGTACAAGAAGTATTGGATGAACATAAGGATGTTGTTACACTTGATTTTCCTGATGAGTTGCCTCCTTTGTTTAGCATTAGTCATCAAATAGATTTAATTTCAAGGGCTAGCCTTCCAAATAAGGTTGTATATAGGTTGAATCCTTCAGAGAATAATGAGATTAGAAGGAATATTGAGGAATTACTTCAAAAATGGTTAATAAGAGAGATTTTGATTCCCTATGCAGTGCTTATAATTTTGGTTCCTAAGAAGGAAAATGATGGAGAATGTGCATGAACTCTTGGGCCATTAACAAGATAACTATCAGATATATGTTTCCAATTCCTAGAATAGATGATTTGATGGATGGATTGGGTGGTGCAAAGTATTTTTCAAAGATAGATATGAAGAGTGGTTACCATCAAATATAGATTATACATGGAGATGAGTGGAAGACAACATTCAAAACTAAAGATGGACTCTATGAGTGGTTGGTTATTCCCTTTGGGCTCATGAATCTATCGAGTACTTTTATGAGGCTCATGACTGAAGTCTTGAAACCTTTTCTTAGGAAGTTTTTTATTGTGTATCCTAATGATATCCTTGTGTTTAGCGAGTCTAGAGGGGAGCATCGATAGTATTTAGGGAATCAAGAGGCTACTAAGAGTTTTTAATTTCTTAAACACATATTAAGTGAGAAACCTATACTAACATTACCTAATTTTAGTAGTGTTTTATGTTGACTATGATGCTAGTGGATTGGGAATAGGGGTTGTTCTTAGCAAGTGTAACGTCGTGCCACACAACCCTAGGGGAAGTTGCAATTTTCTACACAAACAAACTATTTTTGTTTTTGAAAAGGAACAATTAACATACAAGTTCACTTAACCATAGCAAACCAATCCCCTAAGGTTACGAGACTGTGTTACTTAAACCAAACACGAAACATGAATCAAAACCATACCATATAATTACTTAACAAATAAATTTCACATACATTCCATACATGATAAAATTTACATCCAAGGCATAAGAGATACCACTTGATCCCAATAACATAGTTTACAACATAATTACAACACTCATTCCCCGAATGAGGTAGTTCCAATAAGTATGATTACATATCACAAATTCCACCTCAATAACACATGAGGGGTAATAAAATTACAATAAATACTAAAAGAATAAAGCATGAGAAGAAACTGAATCCCACGAGCTCTCCAACTGGAAATCTCAGCCACAGGAACAAGAAGCCAACCCAATGTATTAAGAAGCACATGCCACCCAACTGTATGGAATCCCAAAGGTTCCACTCCCTCAATGCTAGGATATAGTAACAAGGAATTCCTACACAAGGCCATCTACCACTAGACATAGGCTACACAAAATTGATACGAAAAATAAACACAAGTACATCATCACATGACTGAATGGTAATATGCACAACTCTGGTATGAACTCTCACACCACTGACATAGGTCACATTGCTTCTAGATATAAAGTAGATCGAGAATGTCACAAAGACCAAGTACAAATTGTTGACTTAGGAAGAGTGTCATCGCATAGCTCGTCAAGGGATATCCTCTGGGAATCTTCCTAGGCTCTGGCCCCCACTATGGGTTGTCCTAGTGGCCTCTACTGAATCCTGACACCCATGCTCACTCATGCGGAATCAAATACCTCTCATGAAGACAAGATAGATGACCTTCCCATTCTAGGCCTTCCCGTCTAATCCCAAGTCTAGACAAGCCCTTGGGTCCATGAGTGAGGCATAATTAATGTTGTTTAATGTTTGATGCAACCTAAGCTTCTAAAATTTTTATTTAGTTATCACTGAATTAACCAACTTGCAAAGAGTTTCCCTGACACCACTTTGTGTGTCGGCCCCCATTGCAAGCCACTCCTCTAAGATAACACACACAGTGAAAACCACAATAGCAACTAGATAATACGACCTCTCCAATCCAAGGAGGTAACAAATCAAAGATACTCACTCCAAACACTGGAGGCAACAAGGTCAAAACCCTCTCCAAACACTCGAGGAAACCAAAATACAAAACCCACTCCTTCCAAAGGAGGCACAAATCATATAACCCTCTCCTAATCCCAAGGAGGCACACACCATCCCCGTTTGTGAAAACTAGGTAAAACAACATTGTGTAACTATTCACATTTTTCATGGCAATGCAAAGGTTGACTAACAATAATGACAACCCATACCAATAAATGAACCCCTATCTAGAAGACTTCCCAACCATTGACTCTACTTCCACAACATCAAGGATGAACATGATAACACTACAAACATCTCCGATAGTTAAATAAGCTAATGTTCAGATTCCCTAAATCCAGTCAATCATAGTTTTCATTACTTGCATTTATCCAATCAATTAAACCCATTTCTTTTCACAACATTGAAATATTTAAAAATAGATCATTTATTCTAAATTTCACAACCATATTCCAAAATCAAGATGTTTTAATAAATAACATCATTGGATTAAAATTAAACCAATCATTAACTCTAAGGTTCACAATTAGATCCATAATCAAAGCATTTTGATGATTAAAGTCATTTGACTAAAATAAACTGTTCATTAACTCTAATTTTCACAATTATAATCCTAATCAAAACACTTTAACAATGAAGTCATCTGATTAAAATTTAAATCAATCATTCTATCTAGGTTTCACGATCATATACTATAAATAAGACCATTTGATTAATAAAACATTTAGATTAAGTAATAAGTCACTCATTTACCCTAAGTTTCGCCATCGTATTCTATAATTAACACATTTGATAAAACACATTTAGATCAAATAAATTGGTCTTTATTTCAACTCAGCATTAAATAAATCAAATAAATCTTATCTGATTAAAATAACTCATTCATTATCTCCAAGTTTAACAATTATATTCATAATCAAGAAATCTTAAGAATTACAACATTTAATTAAAATTAATTAATCTTTATTTCAATTTAGCATTAAATAAATCAACTAAATCTTATCTCCACTTGAATACAATTATATTTCAAAACAAATATACTTAATAGTACATACTCAATGTATATCATGTTATATATTTAAAGATCTAAATCACATTGTCGACATTAAAGGATATTAAATCAATAATACAATTCTACTTGATCAATCTACACTTGATCAAAATCAGTATTTTAAATAAAAACATTCGATTATTTATCAATTTCATTTCCACTTATACAAATGAGTTAATCATTTCAAAGTCCCTATTTTAAATATTAAACCATCATTTTAACATATGCCTCTAAAATTCAATTTTAAAATAATATTAAATATATATTATATACATATAACATATATATATTATATATTATATGATATATCTATTATATGTATACTATATATAATATATATATTATTATATAAGGGTATGCGCAGGATCGTGGTGCGCCAAAAAGTGGCAATATTATGGGTATTTGTAGGGTATGTGGCTGACGAATTTTTTTTCACCCAAAATTAATAAAATGAAAAGGGTATTTAGAGGAGATTCTCAGCTTTCCAAAAATATAAATTATGATTTAATTTGAATTTCATAAATAATTATTATTCATTTTCTATTAGAATTATGACTAAAGTCTTGATCGATAGGCTGATTGAAAAACATCTATAACTTTCAATGGTATCATATTTTTTGAATCTAAAACATGTGTCACATTCTATGCTTCACATACTATAGGATTAAAAAAAAAAAATTAAATTTCATGAAGTTTTGACCAAGTTAAAGGTTGGTAGGATATGAGTTTTATATTTTCTAAAAGTTGTAATAAGAAAATCATAATTAATTATTTACTTGGAAAAAATTACAAAAAATGCATCACATCCGGACATGAGTCCTCTACTTATATATAAAATCTTACAAAAAATATTATCATTTTATTATGGTTAGGGTGGTCAGACAAACACCTACTTCTTATTTTTCCTGAAATTTAAGTACTACTGCATTGAAATTTCAAATTTTCACCAAATAGATTTTATTTAGTTTTAAATAAACCTAGTATTTTAGAAACTACATTCAATTTTCTACAAATTCTATTCTTACATATTTTTGAAATAATATAGATAACTTATTCAAATATTTACATCAAGTTTCCTAACACTGATTTTTCTGAATTTTTTGCAACTTAAGGGCCTATTTTTTGCATGATGATCCTGCACATACCCATAATATATACATAATATTAAAATAATAAAAAAAAAATGAATTTACATTTTGAAGAAAAGAAATGAATTTTCTTTTTGAAGAAAAGGAAGCCCTAATTAGGGCATGCATTGCCTAGCCTCCCCATGGGCGGCGGGCCTATGTGCGCCGCACACAGACCGTCCCCCATGGTGGTGGTGTTGTTTGCTCAGCACATAGCATCCGCCTCCCCATGGGCGGTAGGCCTGTGTACGTTGCACACATTGTCTGCCTCCCATAGCGGCAGGGTTGTGTGCTCGACACATAGCGTTCGTCGCCCATAGGCGGCGGGGCTGTGTGCTTCACACACAGTCCATCCGCCATGGGCATGGCAGTGGTTGTGGATGGGTGGCGGTGGGGTATTGGCCTCCCCTGCCTCCCCTTGAACATAAACATTTTAAAAACTTTTTTTTTAATTTACATTTTAAAATACAAATAAACTCTCCACAAAATACACATGGGGAACTTCACAAAAAAAAAACCAGGGTTATTTTCCAGAAAATAATTAAATGGAAACTCTAGGACATTTATAAATTAACTAGTGGGTCTTATTGTGCATATTCCCAACAAAATCTTGCAACTAAAACAATGAATTTTTTAAACACAACAAGGTTTAGATTTCAGTTTTGACAACAAATCTCTCTTGGTTTTCATTCTATTTTTCCATTGCTTGATTCTAGATTTGGTTTTCTTTTCAAAATCCCACCACAAAATGCAAGTTTTCAAAACAATTTCTCATGGGTTTCATTGGATTCAAACAACATTTCAAATATTTCAAATAGAAAAATGAGGATTTAATCTATTTTCAAAATGAAGCAAAGCAAGAACAAAGAGGAACCTGATTTTTTCCTCCAAAGCTTGAAGCCTTCAACCATGGTGTTTTCCCATTCCTCCTTTGAATCCAACTCAAGCAAGAGTTTCAATCTCTTCACAAATCCAAGCAAAGCCACCAACAACTCTCCACCCAAGTTTCCAAAAGCTTCCCACCAAAAAGAAAATAAAATGCTAAAATAGAGTTTCCCCAAATTTGGCAAAACCCTAAAAATCCTACCCACCCAATATATTTTTATAAACCTTTGGAAGAAATTCCCATTTTCAAATTTAAAACAAATTTCTAATTTATAATTCCAACTTCATGCATTTTTTAAAATTCATTAAAACAAAAGAATACAATTTTGCAAAGAATTTACTTTATCAACAATTTTCAAAAGTGAAGTAAAAACACATTGTCACTTATCTATTTATTTAATTCAAATTTAACTCTAACTATCCAAACAAGACTTCTGCTTTTATTTTAATTAAATCTTAATAACCAATAATGCCAAAACAACTATCTCATTTAATATATCACCATAATCTAATTAATCAATAAACTCAATCTAATTTTATTAATTAATCAAATCAATCAATAAACTAATAATTATTTTATTAGTTAAATCAAATAAATCAATAAAATAATTAATGTTTCAACATTGCAACTAAATACATTTAATCATCAATTAAATTACTCCTAACATTTAGTAACCTTTAAAATTTGAAATTAAATAAATCCTCAAGATGAAAAGGGACCAAATAAACCAACTAACCTGACAACAACCCGACAACATGCTATGACTAGGGTGACGACTTGGCACAGAAAACCTAGCTACTATCTTCCAATCAATTTTCATCGGCCAATGGACATGCTCAAACCTATAAACCAGGTGGAGTCTATGTCATGTACCTGTCAACCTGCAACAAAAAGCATGTCGAATGCGCAATATATATGTATATAATATGATCAAACACACTGTGAAGAGGAAATCTCAGAATTGTAGGGCACTCATAAGCGAGTGATACAATCTCGTCCCCTTCACCAATACAATATCACTAACTGATGCATCTAACATCATTGATATGAACAACATCATAAAACCTCATTAAATCAAATATCTTCTAAGTTAATCCAAAACATGTCGTAAAGATAACATCAGAATAAAATAACATCACATCCAAAATATAACTTTCACATCGTTTAACAATTCCAATCACAAGTGGCCTAGTTCCAAAGTCACATCATAACATAACAAAGCATTACAAGGAGAACACTGCCGATCCAAATATCCAAAATGGAGGGGTGTTACAGCGAGGAAGGTAAACAAGTGGTTTATTTTAGTGAAAAACTAAATGATGCTAGAAAGAAATATTTTTCTTATGATCTTGAATTCTATGCATGTTAGTTCAATTGTTGAAGGAGTGGAGGGATTACTACTTCCTAAGGAGTTCTTTTTTTCACTGATAACCATGCATTACAGTTCATTAATAGTCAACATAAGCTAAATAAGAGGTATGCCAAATGGGTAGAGTATCTGAAAAGTTAAATAATTTTGTCTTAAAGAATAAGAGTGGGAAAAAATAAGGTTTTTGATGCATTAAGTAGAAGGTGTTTATTGTTGCATGAAATTTGGGTTAACAATGTTGGTTTTGATAGTTTGAAGGAGTTGTATGCAAATGATGTAGATTTTAAAGATGCTTATGAAGCTTGCAATAGTCCAATCAGTAGAGATTGAGGACCTTGGATTGACTATATGATACAAGAGGGATTTTTCTCAAAGGAATTAAATTATGCATACCTCAAGGCTCAATGAGGGACAATATCTTGAAAGATAAGTACAATGGTAGTCTAGGAGGACATTTTGGACAAGACAAAACCTATATATAGTAGATTACATAGTACTATTGGCCAAGAATGAGGGTTGATGTAAAGAAGTATGTGGAGAGATGTAGGGTATGCCAACATGCCAAGGGAAGAAGTCAAAATATTAGGTTGTATCAACCATTGACAATTCTATCTTGAACATGGGAATTTGGAAGTATGCACTTTGTTATGAGTTTTCCTAGGACTCAAAGGGGTAATGATTCATTATATGTAGTTGTGAATAGGTTCTCTAAAATGGTGCATTTTATCCCATGTAAGAAGGCTAGTGATGCAACCAATATTTCTAATCTATTTTTCAAAGAGGTGGTTCATTTATTTGGAATTCCACAAAGTATTGTACCAAATAGAGATAGGAATTTTGTTGGGTGTTTCTGGAGAACCCTTTGCAAGAAGTTGGGAACTGAACTTAGTTTTAGTTCAACCTATCACCCCAAAATGGATGGCCAAACAAAAGTGGTGAATAGAAGTCTTGGTGACATGTTGAGGTGCCTAGTCGGGAAAATTCTTGGTAGCTAAGATATGGCTTTGGCACAAGTGAATTTTGCTTACAATGATTATCTAAATTAGAGTACAAGTTTTAGTCCATTTTATGTTGCTTATGGGATGCATCCTAGGGGTGTCTTGGAACTCAGAAATCTTTGTGACATGGAGAAATGAAGCACAAATGGTGAGGAGTTTTCTCAAGTTATTCATGACCTTCATGAGGAGGTGAAGATTAATATTAAAGGGAGAAATCAACAGTACAAAAACTATGTTGATACGAAGCAAAGGGAAGTTCATTTTTAGGTGGGTGACCTTGTGTTAGCACATATTAGGAAAGAAAGGTTTGGGTATGTGCAGGATCACCATGGAAAAAATAGGCCCTTAAGTGACAAAAAATTCAGAAAAATTATAGTTAGGCAACATGACACAAGAATTTGAATAAGTTATCTATATTATTTCAAAAATATGTAAGAATAGAATATGTATCAAATTGAATGTAGTTTCTAAACTACTAGGTTTATTTTAGAAAAAAAAATCTATTTGGTGAAAATTTAAAATTTCAATGCAATAGTACATAAATTTCAGGGAAAAAATAAGAAGTAGGTGTCTATCTGACCACCCTAACCACAATAAAATGATAATATTTTTTTTATAAGATTTTAAACATAAGTAGAGGACTCGTGTCTGGAAGTGATGCATATTTTTTTGTAATTTTTTCCAAGTAAATAATTAATTATGAATTTTTTATTACAACTTTTGAAAAATATAAAAAACTCATATGTTTGACCACCTTAACTTGGTCAAAACATCATGAAATTCAATTTTTCTTTTTTTAATCCTATAGTATGTGAAGCATATAATGTGATGCATGTTTTGGATTCAAAAAATATGATATTGTTTGAAAGCTATAGATTTATTTCAATTAGGACTTTAGTTGTAATTCAAATAGAAAATGAATAATAATTATTTATTAAATTCAAAGTAAAACATAATTTATATTGGTGGAAAGCTGAGAATCTCCTTTAAAAACCCTTTTCATTTCATCAATTTTGGGTAAAAAAAAAGTAGTCAGCCACATACCCTACAAATACTCGTCATATCGCCACTTTTTGGCCCATCATGATCCTACACATACCCATTTCCTACATGTGATTACAATAAGCTAAAAATGAAGAAAGTTGGTCCATGTAAGATTATTTGAAAGTTTTCAGTGAATGCCTATGATATCAGTCTTCCTCCAGGCATGAGGATTTCACCCATCTTCAATGTGGGAGATTTGTATTCATTTCAGGGTGCTACAGATGAAGAAAAAACTAAATTGGATTTGAAATACTTTGAAGACTAGCACATCGCCAAACTCATTCCTCTATAAATCAAATACATTCTAGAGAAATATTTGTTAAAAAAGACCTATGAAAATGAGTATTTCTGATATTTGGTGAAGTGGCATGATCATCCATTAGAGGATGCATCATTGTTAACTGCACCTAAAATTTCCACCTACGGTCATTCCACAATGACCACATGAATGGGAATTCATGATCCTTTTGTCTCCCTTGGGTAGACTAATGCAGGGGCATCACCATTTTGCTGTACAATTTTTGTTTTCTATTTTTGTTTTTTTTTTTGTTGCTTTGTGTTGTTTTATCGGGCACACTCTTTCACTGGAAAACTCTTTCACCATGTTTTTGGCTTCTAACATCTATGATGATCCTTTAGGCAAAAAGTTTACCTATCGCATTGTTATCCAAAACCAAAAGGAAGAGAGAACAAGAGCGAGAAGGATGATGAATGGATGAACTAGAAAAGAAAGGGGACGATTAAGAGAAATGACAAGAATGGTTTTTAGTTGAAGGAGCCCAAGCCAAGTTTGGAGAAAAGAGAAAAAACACCTAGTTCTTCACGGGAGCTTATAGGAATCCCTTTTCTTTGGCACAAGAGAGTTGACACTGAATGTTTGTGGTGAGAAGGATGTGTTGCTCAAAGTAGATGATATGTGGTTGTGTGAAGAGAATGCAAACAACATATAAGGAAGTTTAATGCTCTTGTTACTTGTAGTTGCTCTCTTTGTTGTAGAATCTTAATACAAAAAAAAATCCTTTCCTATCAATAGTGTTTCATGTACTTGCATTCTACAATTTGAATAAGGAAATAATAAATTTTTGTTGTGATTTCCTTGAGAAGGATTGATTTCATTGTTTTGGGTGTAGTACATTGAAACTTGATGATGTTGACTTCATTACCTATTGTTCAATGAGTGCATTGTTTCCAATCCTTAGAATGGCCTATTTCAATCTACTTTTGGCAATGAGGATTAAAGCTGGGGTTTTTCTTCAATTGCTTGAATGTTGATTCAATCTACTTTATTGTTCCATCTTTTATAAACACTATAACTAGTAATTGATCATTGTGAGGTTTTTTGTGCTGGTAAGATTACAATGATGAGCTATAATCAAAATTTTCTACTACCATACATATAATTAAGTTGAATATATAAAAAAAAGGCTATGTGTGTAATGGAAGAAGCAATGCATGTTATACTATCATATCCCCAATTCTAACTCTTACAACCCTTAGGTGATTATGTTAATTGACTATATATATGTATGTATTTACATTAAAATATATATATGCATACGTACATATATGTACATACATACATATATACATGCATACACATATATAATCGACTAGGGTATGTAATGTAACTTGAAGCAACATTATGATATTTCTATATGACTTCAAACAACACTATGATACAAATTGAAACAACATATTCGTGCATGTAAGAGTAAATGCAATTGAGGAGCAAATAAACCATACATCTAATTTAGTTGAATGTAAACAAACAAGGCTATGGGTGCAATGAAAAGAAAGAAATTCATGTTATAGTATCATATCCCCAATTGTAACTCTTACAACCCTTAGGTGATCATGTTAACTTATATATATATATATATACATGTATATATACATGTATATATATGTATATATATACATGTATATATACATGTATATATATACATGTATATATACATGTATATATATACATGTATATATACATGTATATATATATATATATATGTATATATATATGTATATATACATGTATATATATATATATACATACATGTATATGTGTACATGCATACATACATATGTACACACATACACGTATATCATTAGTTAAGGTGTGCAATGTAACATGAAGCAACATTATGATATTTCTATACAACTTCAAATAGTAGTATGATACAAATTGAAACACCATATTCATACATGTAATAGTCAATGCAAACTAAGGAACAAACAAACCATACATCTAATTTAGTTGAATGTAAATGAACAAGGCTACGTATGTAATAAAACAATAAATGCATGTTATACTATCATATCCCCAACTCTAACTCTTGCAACTCTTAGGTGATCATGTTAAATGATTATATATATGTATGTATGTACATATAAATATACATACATACATAAATATATCTATGCATACATACATATGTACATACATACACATATATAATTAGTTAAGTTATTACATGTAACTTGAAGTATCATTGTGATATTTCTATATAACTTCAAACAATGGTATTATACAAGTTAAAAAAACATATTCATACATGTACCTACCATGTCATATTGATATAAATATTAAAAAAAATGGGTCTTATATTGTTATTTAATGGGGCCTTGATTGTCTGCTCCTATCCCTAGTTATACATAATGAGCAATGTGTACATTATAATACAATGTCCCCATTTATACATAATGAGAAATACATGTTATACTATTTATTAAAAACTAGGAGGATCTAGGAGATGACCAATAATCACATGAACAAGAATTAAATTGTATTAGCTGACCCATTGAATAAAGAGCTCAAACCCTCAATATATAGTATGAGGATGAGCAACTACTTAACAAAAGAATAGGCACACATGCCTTAAGAATAGGAACATGTGTCATGGAATGAGGAGAGGAATCCTCATCCTATAGTGGTGGTGAATTGCTCTCCTCTATGCAACAGAGAGGTGTCAAGAGGGATTGTACACCTCTCAAGACACCTTCAACAACCTTGACACCTCATGGGGAATGAGTCAAGGGTTCACTCCAACACCTAACTAGGCTTAAGTTAGCCTAACCAGGGTAGAATACAATAACACCCCCCCTTAAGCATAGCTTAGGTGGGTAAGAAGAAATGGGTCCCAACTACAAGCCATGTTAGGTACCCATGCACAATGCAAAACTCTCAAAAATGGAGATAGAAAACCTAGTAGGAAAAAGCTATCATCCCAAAGAGAGAAAGAAAAAAAAAATGTACAAGTGAAAGCAAAAGAAAGATAGGACTCAATTACCCCTAAGAACTACTTCTATCACAAAAGTACAAAAGATATTCCCACCATATGAGAGAAGGAGAGAGACTAGAGAGCCCCCCCATAAGATGATGGATCCTATAGTCTTCAATGATGCTCAATGAAGAACACCGAAGAGAATCCACAAATGTTGAACCACATTTCTCCCCTTCGGAAGAAGACGAACCACTGAAGTGTGCAAGTAATCTTCCCATTCCTGATAGGAACATGTAGAAAGAAGTATAAAGGTCTCTCAATTTTGTACAAGATCTAAAGACATAGATGATGGCCATAATGTCTTCGTAGAATGCTCAATGATCTCCAATTAAAATTTGATGTGTGATGAAGATTCGAGAATAGGAGCCACAGGGATCATAGATGTATGAAGATAATTGGAACCATAAGAATCTAATATTGTCACTGTAGAAGCTGATATAGGTAAGGCATGAGCAAGAATATCTAAAGAAGACAAGGCTAATGCAACTTCACTGAAGTTGTCATAAAAAAAAAGACTGATTTCCTCAATGTGTGCTTCCATGTCAGCAATGTAGGACTCTATGAAAATACATGAAATGTCGGGTAGATATGTATCCCAATCAGCAATGCTAGGAAGACTAATATCCTATTGCAAAGAAGTGTTGGAAGCTTTTGAAGAAGCGATTCTGAAATCCAATGAATCAATAGGTGATGATGGGGTCTTAAAGTAAATCATCTGACTACCATGTACATACCCAACAGATGATGTCTCATAATATATCTTAGTGAGATGATATTTTTTTGCAAGTTCTTTAAAATGATCAATTAGAGCATTTGTAATATCAAGAAGATGTTGTCTTAGTTCGTAAATTTCATGAATTTGACATTCTTCTATCGTATGCCTTTTCATCCCACAAAATGGACATTTAAGTTTTCATTTATTATGAGTTTTTTGAATTATACTCAATTGGAAGGGATTGTGCATGAGAGACATGATCAAAATTGTAATACTATATAAAGCAAAAAATATTTTTTTCCCTCCCCCCACAATGGAACTATTGAAAGAGAAACCCCCCCAAATTTTGGCACTTTATAACTTAGTGCATTTTACAAAATAAATTTGACCAATGCATGGAGAATGAAAAACCATTCACTTTTGAAAAAAATGGTACTCAATTTCGAGCTATCGAGCAAAAGTTATTAAATAGTTAATTTCCTACAACAAATGACCCAATTTAAGTAACTACACTTTAAAAGCAAAAAGTAAACCTATCAAAGAGGTGAATATGGGCTTCCAACTACTCGTTGGAATCAGGGTGAAGTGAAGAATGCAAAGGGTATGATTGTGAGGGGGAATTGGCCTCCTACCAATCTGGGCATCACCCTTCATCTTCGACAAGCGATTAATATGTTAACTTTATGTGTAAACATGATATTGTGACTTTGAAAAGTCACTTACATACCTCCACATACAATTTTTCCCCAAATTTTTAAATACCCCAATTTACAATAAAAGACAAATGATTGAAACAATGCAATAAATGTCATATGAAGGGAGATTGACTGAGTCAAATGTGGATATCATGCCAAATTGAAGTTTTACAATATTTTTCAAAACCAAACCAAATTAAGATTCCATCAATGTAGCATATTTTTATGCCTCCAACTATGCACAGTAAGATCTCAGATGCCAAGTCCTATTATGCCATGCCTCTTCTATCTCGCTAAAATGCAAAATGAAGATTGCAAAACTATGGCTTATGAAAAACATCTCAGTTAGAGCCCACGCCACCTGATATGCGGTAGATATGCCAGCAATAAAGTAGGCTATGTAGGGTGTAGTGGAGTGGATAGATAAGATGGAGCTAGACGCTTGTCTAAAGATAACCTTGCACCATCTTTGAATAGAGATTACGCCTCTGGAAATCACCAAACAATGACTAAAGTAGTGCCCTCCATTTTCTTCTTTACTATAGGAAAAAAACAAAGGAGGAGGTACTGCTATATAGAGGAAAGGTCGATCATGAATGGCATGTTAATGTGTATGAGCCACATGATGATGATAGAATGCTTTTATCATCCCTCAATGAAATGCCTAATAAAAGTTGTGGAAGTCATGTCCAGATTTAAAGAATATGGCATGTAGATTATATTAAAATGCTATGACTGAATGTGTATAAAGATTGTTCCTTAGGCTATGCTGATAAAACCTACAACAATTAGCTTTGTAATATTTGTGTTTCCCATAGAACAACAACTACACAGGATTCAAATCGACTAAGAGGAGTCACATCAAATGAATCTTGATATATGCATGGCTAGAGGTATAGACAGTTGTGTGAAGAGATGATGGCAGCGTGGGAATGACTGAGACCTACGTGTGAATGGCTGTGGGTCACAATATTAATGCCCCCTCTTGTGCCACCAAATTTCATGCCAGCGTTGCAAATGACAGTGTAACTTGCCAAGATCCAATGGCAACTGATTGGAAGTGAGCGCTGTGGACCTATGTTACCAGAAACGTGACGACAAAGCGCCGTTTCGCGTTTCAACGGCCAAAACCCATTTCCCCATCGCCAACGGCCGTTTCCAATCCGTCGAGCCATTTCTAAGCCGTTGGAGTTAAAAAAATAAAAACTGCTGGTGGTTTTAGGCTCTCCAGGAATTAACATACACTTTCAGTTAACCTGCAAAATTGTGAGTAGAATTAATACACTGTCAGTTAGTTAAACTGCACAATTCGGTGAGTAAAATAAATAATGCTCAGGGAGTTTAAGTGTAGAATTCGGTGAGTATAATTAATAATGCTCATTATTGTCGAGAGATTAGCTTTTTAACCATTTTTGTTATATATTTTTTACAAATACACATATATATGCATACATAATATATGTATATATATATATGAATTTTTGAAAATATATATGTATGTAATCCATTTCTTATACGCAACCTATAAATATCCCGTTTCTCGTCACGTTGCCGTTGCCGTTGCGGTTTCTGTTTCTCATTTCTAGTAACATAGCTGTGGACCTTTCGCTAAGGAGAAGGCTACGGATTGAGATATGTGCAGGCCATGCTATAATTCACAAGCGCACAACAAAGCGCAGGCCGCGAGTAGGAGAAATATGTGGAGATCATTGGCAAAAAGGAAAAAGAAACTCTATAATTATTGAAATGACTGATAGGATGGATTGGGCAGTGTAGGGTATGGTTGTGCATTGCTATGGTTTGTGGCCTTCACTAGGGTTGTGGTGCAGAAAGAAAGAACAAATAAAGAAGGTGCCTACTGAAAAGCACGACCTCAAACCAAGCCGATGGCCATTTTTATTAGTTGTTCAACCTTGATACAGGGCATTCAGAGCCACATGCAGAGATCTCCATGCACTAGAATAGGAGTTTACACTAGATCTCCTCTCTCTTGCAACAATCAATCTATCTCTCTTAGAGAAAGCTTCCACCAATGAAAATCATGGTTGTATCTTTCAGATCGCACTTTGGTCCTTAAGGTGACGTGCTCTTATACCACTATTCAAATTTCCTATGAATGGAGAGATTCATGTTAGGTATGGGGTTGATTTTCAAACTAAATATGACCGAATTGCTCACCTAATAGCTTACAAACATCTCCACCTAAATCTCTAAAGCTTTGATACTATATTAAAAACTAGGAGGACATAGGAGATGAGCAATAAGCCCATGAACAAGCATCAATTTGTATTAGCTAACCCATTGAATAGAGAGCTCAAACTATCAGTATATAGTATGAGGATGAGCAACTACATAACACAAGAATAGGCACACATGCCTTAAGAATAGGCATATGTGCCATGGAATTAGGAGAGGAGTCCTCACCTTGCAGTGGTGGCGAGTTTCTCTCCTCTATGCAAGGGAAAGGTATCAAGAGGGATTGGACACCTCTAAGGACACCTTCAACAACCTTGAAACTACATGGGGAATGAGTCAAGGGTTCACTCCAACACCTAACTAGGCTTAAGTTAGCCTAACTAGGGTAGAATACACTAACACTATTGTATCCCTAGTTCTAACTCTTACAACCCTTAGGTGGTCATGTTAAACGATTACTATTTATACAATTACTTTAGGCATTATATATAACTTGAAACTATAAAATTATGCAAATATTTATAACCCTTTTTGATACAACATTATGATATTTATATAGTAGCATGTATATATTATTTATTAATATGTATAAAAATGTCGAGAGATATCTTTCTCGAGGCATCTATCCCACTTTTATGTAAGTAATAAACTAACAAATAGATGCCTCAAGAAGGATATCTCTTGGCATTTTTTATATATACTATTAATAAATAATATATATATGCTAGTAGCATTCGCAATGCAATATGAATGACACAATTCTTAGGGTTAAGGTTAGGGTTAGGATTAGGGTTAGGGTTAGGGTTTGCATTATGGTTTGGGTTAGGATTGAGGTTAACATTATGAATAGGGTTAGGTTTATGGTTAGTTAATGTTAATAATAGGGTTAGGGTTAGAGTTGGACATTTAGTATTATGGTTGGATTAGTGCTAATAGTAATATTAGGGTTAGGAATACTGTTAGAGTTAGGGTTAGGGTTAGGGTCAGGGTTAGGGTTAGGGTTTGCATAAATTTATGGTTAGGATTGGGGTTAGGGTTAGGTTTAGGGTTTGGGTTTGCATTAAGGTTTTGGTTATGGTTATGGTTAAAGTTAACAATAGGGTTAGGGTTAGGGTTGGAGATTACATTTGGGATAATTAGGTTAGGGTTAGGCTTAGGGTTAGGCTTTGAGATAAATTTGAAATTATGGTTGCATTAGCATTAATAGTAAGATTAGAGTTAGGGTTAGGGTTATGCTTATAATTAGAGGTAGAATTAGAATTTGGGTTATTGTTAATTGTAAGATTAGGGTTACAATTATGATTATGGTTTAGGTTAGGTTTCGGGTTAAGGTTAGGGTTAGGGTTTGGTTTAGGTTTAGAATTAAAAGTAGGGTTAGCGTTACAATTAGAGATAGAATTAGGGTTAAGATCATGGTTATGGTTATGATAAGGGTTAGGATTAAGGTTAAGGTTATAATTAGGGTTAAGGTTAAGGTTATAGTTTGATTTCAAATTAGCATTAGTTTTATGGTTAGGATGATAGTTAGGGCTAATGTTAGGTTTAGGGTTAGGTTTATGGTTAGGAATAGGTTAAGGTTGCAATTTGAGATAGAATTAGGCTTAGGATTACGGTTAGGGTTAGAGTTAACATTTTGATTATAATTAGGGTTGCAATTAAGGTTAGATTTAGGGTTATTAATAGAGTGAGGATTATGATAAGAGACATAATCAGGATTAGAGATAGGGTTGAAATTAGAATTAGTGTTAATTAGAAATAATGTTAGTGCTAAGGTTAGGGTAAGAGTTAGAGTTAGGTTTAAGGTTAGAGTTGGCATTAGAATTAGAGCTAGAATGAAGGGTAGGGATGTAATTAGAATCAATGTTAGTTATAGAATTAGGGTGGTTAAAAAATAGTGTTATTTTTAGTGTAACAATCAAAATTATAATCTTAACCCTTGTCCTACTTCTAATGCTAATCCAAATTATAAATGTAACTATAATTATAGCTTTAAAAATAATTCTAAGCCTATTCATAATTAGAATTCTAATTAAAATGTTAATTGTAATTGTAACCCTAATTAAAACCTAACCATAACCCTAACTGATCCCTAACCCTAACCTAACTTTAACTCTAACTATAATTAAATGCTAATCCTAACTTAAGTTAAACCCTTACCTTAATTGAATATAAACCCTAACCAAATCCTAATTGAATCTTAACCCTTATTGCAATTATAAACCTAACCCTAATCCTACTTGAATTATAACCCCAACCCTAACCCTAACATCCAAATTTATCATAGAACCCTAACCCTAATTAAATCTTAACCCTTATTAAACCCTAATCCTAGGTAATAGTAATTAATTCCCAACCATAAACTTGACTTGTGCTCCAACTCTGACCCTAACTCCAACCCTAATCAAATGTAAACCCTAAGCCTATGATTTATCTTAGAACCCTAACACTATTGAAATTCAATCCTAATTGAACCTAAACACTAATCCTAATGTTAACCCTAATTGAATCCTAACCCTAAACTAACTTTAACCTTGGCTATAATTGTAACATAATCCTAACCTTAGTTGAACCCTGAGCTTAATTGAATATTAACCCTAATCATAACTATAATTGTATATCTTAACCCTAATTGAATCCTAATTGAATCTTAACTCATAGTAATTGTAACCATAGCCATACTCCTAGTTGAAATCTAACCAGAACCCTAACCCTAACCCCAAACTTTATCCTAGAACCCTTACCCTAATTGAACATTAATTAAACCTTACCCCTAACTCTAATTGAAGATAGTAAACCAAATTAAACCCTATCCCTAACATTGATTAATCCCCAACCCTAACCTTGAACCTTACTTCATCTTGGGAATCCTAACCTTAACTATAAAGGTAATCTTATTGAAATTCAAGCATAATTGAACCAGATCCCTAATCCTAACCCATTGCAGTTCAACCCTAATTGAACCCAAACCCTACCCTAACCCTAACCCTAGCCTAAACTCAATTGTAACTGAAGCTTAATCCTAATTGATCCCTAACCCTAACCCTTTCCCTAATTCAACCCTAATCCTAATTAATCCTTAATCCTAACCCTAATTGTCACCTTGATCTAACCTTGGTCACTTATTTCCTAAATCCATGCTTTATCTTAAAATTAATATTAAACCCTAACCCTAATTTTAATTCTAATCATAATTATAACCAAATTATAAGTAATAAAAATTACATAAATAATAATAATGTTATAGGAATTATTTTTAAATTATATGATAACCTTAAGTGTAGATGTAATTCTTGATAAAATTATTTTTTTAAAGATAGATAAGCTAACCTTAACCCTAACCCTAATTGAACCCTAACCTGAACCCTTAGCTTAATTCGGCCTTAACCCTGACCACAATTTAACCCTTAATCTATCCTCAATTGAATCCTACCCATAACCCTAGTTAGACCATAACCTTGACCCTAATTAAGTCATAATTAAACTCTAAACCCAATTGAATCATAATCCTAACACTAATTGTAATCATAGCTCTAACCTTAACCCTAGTTAAACTCTAATTCAAACCTTAACCATAACAAGAAATTTCATCCTATAACCATGTCCCTAATTGAACCCTAATGCCAATTAAACCCTAATTGTAATTGAACCCTAGAAACCTAGCCTTAACTATAAGTGGAAGTGTAACCTTAGTTATAATCATGATTCTAACCCCATAACTAACCCTAACTTTAATGTATCTATAATTTTAATCCTAATCATAACCCCAAGAGTTATCCTAAAACTCTAACCCTAATTGAACTCTAACATTGACCTTAATTGAACCCTAACCATAATTATAATAGTAATCATAACCCTAACCCTGACATAATTTTAACCCTAATCCTATTTTAACTTTAACCCTAACCCTTATATTCATCCTAGAACCCTAACCCAAATCTTGATTGAAGCCAAAACCTAACTCTAACTTTAACCCTAACCCCAAGATTTATCTTAGAACCATAACCCTGTTCTTGATTGAAGCCCAACCCTAACTCTAACTCTTACTCAAACCCTAACCCTAATCCTTATACAATAATTAGTGATGTTTATTTATATAATAATATATATTTATTTACTTTCTTTGTATTAATTTTATAATTATGAATTAATTTTAGATGTGCACTTACTATGAAAGGTTTTCATATTAGACTATATTATTTAAGTTGCTATATTTTTGTACAATTAAATATTTAGTAAAACCTTAAGTTTATAATATTTATTTACAAATATATGTTAATTTTGAATAAAATAAAATATTAATGATTGTTTCCTTTTTGAAATATTTTCAATCGTTCAAAAAATATTACATTTTTAATGTTTTAAATATATTAATTTAGAAACATATTTTTATGTGTAATAATACATTTAAAATATTTCTTTTTTATTTAATTTTCAATGTTTTTAATTTTAAATACATTAATTTATTTAAAATTTAAAAAAAATAAAATAAAATTCATTCCTTCATAATTTTATTTCAATTCTAATATTAAAAAGAATTTTACAATGAATCAAAGAGTTTTTAAGATTTTCAATGCTTTTTAATTTTAAGTATATAAGGATATTTCTTTTTTATTTAATTTTCAAATTTTTTAATTTTAAATACATTAATTTATTTAGATTTTTTAATAAAAAAATTGTTTTCCATTTCTTTATAATTTTATTTCCACTATAATATTAAAAAAACATTTTACAATGAACCAAAGATTTTTTTTCTTAATATTTTCAATATTTTTTAATTTTAAGTGTATTAACATGCAAACTTAATTTTATATGCAATAGTAAATTTAAGAAAGTTTTTTCATACTTAATCTTATAAATGTTAGAAACTTCTTTATTTTTATGAGGAAAGATTACTTAAATAAATGTCAAGAGATATATTGTTTTAAAAATATCTTGAATATTTTTAAATTTTAAGTATATTAATTTAGAAGCTTATATGAATTTGTAAATTTAGAATATTATTTTTATACTTAATTTTTTTAATTTTAGAAACTTCTTTTTATGTCTAATAATTTAACATATATTTTTTATACTTTATCTTTTAGAACATATATATTTGTTTTATACTTTATATTTATAAATAATAATTGAAAAGTCCATAAGAACATTGAAAAATATTCAATTATGATTAAAAAACACCTACACAATTAGATATGGTTTGAAAAGATAATATCATCTATTGCAGTTTTAATATACTTAAAAAACATCAATCCATATTTTTTGGTGGTGTCTTGTAATTTTATGTAGAAATTTTGTTTATAAATTTTATTTTCCTTTAATTTTTTAGTGCTAAACTTATTTGAAAGAAAAATCCATAAGAACATTTAAAAATCTTTGATGATGATTAAAAAAAACTTACACAATTAGAAATGGTTTTAAAAAGATAATATCATGTTTACAATTTTTTTAATCAAATTAGACATTTCTAATATAGGAACATTAAATAGAAGATGAGAATAACAATTGATGCATTTGCAGAATAAAGGCATTTAAAAATCAACAGAAAAAAAATCTAGTTCCTCCTTTATAGAACTATGTTTGGAATGGATATTATTTACATGTTTATAAGGCCTATAGCTATTCTCCCACTGCAAGTACAAAGAAATTTCAAAACATGAGTATCATGCAATAACACACATGATAAATCCCATGAGAATATCCAAATTTGTATTAAATTAATATAATTCATAATTTCATTTATCAGATCATTCATTATGCTTTGATTGATCTGCAAGTAAAATGAAAAATATTTAGCCTCAAATGTGTAAATGGGATTGACTAATATTGGAACTTAGATATCTACAAGAAATGTTTTAAAGAGGTTTGTTGATAAAATAATCACAAAATCAAACATCCAAAATAAGACAATTGCTAAAAAAATAAAATAATAATAAACATAAAAAAATCATTCATTTTAACATTTGAAGATTTGATACTAAATATTGCCATAGATAAAACTGTTCCCTACCCTTACAAGTTGAACATAGAAATGGAAGCACTAATCTAATTTTAAATCTATTAATATCTATACTTCTATCAATATACTTTCTTTACTCACAATCATGTTCATACTTTACTTTCAAAAAAGCATATTGATAAGAAAAATCAAAATAACAGGCGAATAGGAAAAATAAATGAAAATGAATTTGTAAATGCTCCATCTATGCAAAAGTGACAAACTTGTTAATATCACTGTCACTAATGAATAAAATGGGAAATATCGTATGAACCACACTTGCTTAGCATTCACTGAAACATTATTGATCTGATGAATGAAGTGGATGCAAAGGATTGATATTATATGTAAATATGTAATTATAGAAAAAATAAATAATAATGCTCCTAACAATGATCGCTAAATACCTCCACTATATGTGATTTTGATGGTCTTCTAGCATTAATAGCAATAAGTTTCCTGAGAGTGAATCATTTCTATTGGATTCCATTCATTCTCACATTGTCCATACATCATTCAACTGTCTTCCTCCACAAATTTGAAAAATCTCAGAAAAAGTAGTTTGGAGATCTGTTTCCCTCGATGCGCTTCTCTCTTCTCATCATGCTAGATCTGGAGCTTAAAACAATGCTAGCAATGGCTCAACATTGGCCTCACTTTGTCATGGTACTTTATGTGCGAGCCTCTCGCTCAACTTTCTGGGTCAGACGGTGGTATATCATTTTTATGGGCCTTGTCCTAGAAATTGTTGTTGGATATGGGAGAACAAGAGTGGTCTCAACATAGAGTTGGAGGATTCATCAAAATTGTCAATGCAGCGCCCATAAACCATTTATAAAATTGTGCTTCCACTAACGTCCATGAAGGCCACTCTTATTGCTTTCTTTTATTTATTTGTATTAAATTTATAAAATAATTATTTTCTATCATTTGTCGTGTGCATTAATGTTTGTCTGACAATTACCTTCGTGTCACCTCCTCTTCCACTATTGTCGTTTGCATGTCAATTTCAAACTTTTTTTTTTATTATTATTATTGACACAAGTTGTTTGCTTTCATTTTAGAACGCCTCTCAATGCAATAACTTCAAACAATATTATGACATAAATTGAAATACCATTTCCATACTTGTAAAAGTAATAGTAATGGAAAAACAACTAAAACATAAACCTAATTCATTTGTATGTAAATGAACAAATCTATATGAAACAATAATTTATATATCTTTATCATATATATGTGTATGTCTAAAATTCCATATTTATATTGACAGTATTGGAGGTTATCATATACTTGACTGTTGAGAGTTTCATGCACCTATCGTTTGGAAAACTATGTGTATTTGTGTAGGTAAATGCAATAGCTATTTGTATATTCTTAAAGCAGCTGTAAAATAAGGATGATAGGTGGAATAGTATGTATGCATGCAAATGTTATTAAAAAATATCAAGATATGTATGAATAATAAGCACACATTGAATAGTGTATGCAATTGGAATGTTATAACACCTTTGAGATATACATACTTTGGAAGCTGCAACATATGCATACAAACATATTCAAGTATGCATGCATACCTATGTATATACATACATACATATGTATTCATATATGCATCTATCCTGCATGCCATACATAAATACATACATATGTATGTATGCATACATACATATCTACATACATTAACTAATATACATACAAACATACGTGCATGGCATACTTGATTAAGGCTCGGTATGCTGAGCATTCATAATTTATCATACTTAGAAAAATCTAATCACAAAATCAACATAATAACAAAATCAAAACATTGTATTAAGCATGTATAATAAGGGATGATAAATAAAGATAATAGAATAAAAGAAAATGTAAAGAACATGTATATATAAAAATGTGACATGTTAAATTATAAGATCTACCACATTTTTAAAATGGTAATAAAAAGGTCTCCACACTACAGTAGATTAATGAATTTGGAAAGAAAAGACAAATACCGTCCTGTCCTTCCAAGACAGATGAAATGTATATTAATCTCTAACCATTCTCTTGGCAAGGTGGTAACACAGACCCTTTCGTTTTAAGTCCACTTTTTTGGCTTCCGTCCACTCAGTAGGGACACAACGCGTCGACTAAAACGCACAGACATCTGTAAATTCAAAAGGAGAAAAATGTAGCGAAATATTAGGGCACGATTATAAATGTCGAAATGCAGTACGAAATATATAAGGCGATATTCTCATTAGAAACAAATTTATATAAGGAAATGTTCTTGTTAGAAACAAATTTAAATAATACGTCTTTTATTATTTAAGAGCGTGCAAAACTGTTTTGACGACACTTCATGTATTTTCAAATATGAAGACAGGTGATCTTGATAAGAACAAATATCTGTATAGTATTATTCTTATATAGCGTTTATCCTTTCTCTATATTTATTTCTTTTTTATGTTGTATATTATTGTAATTAGAGCCTTTCGATTCACGTGCACATTTGATGACAAGTCATACTTTTACAATTTTTAATTTGTTTGTGTTCTGAACATCTAGTGGGAACACTGTTGCGCAGCCACCGAATTTGACGGTGTTCACCCATTGTATAATTTGTTTACGCTCGTGTGATTTCCAACGTGCTCTTCTCCCTCTATAAATAAGATCCCCTTGTCTAGATTACTCCATAGCTTGAAAAGTTGTAAGTTGGAAGAAAAATATCAAGGATGGCGGGGTTGTCAAGTGTGGTGAAATTAGCTTTCCTTGTTTGTTTAATTTGGGTGGCAGCATGGAAGGCTTCTGCAGCCCTTGTCCAGCACAAATTCACCGTGAGCATTTAAGCATGTTTTTATTTTAAGTTTGATGAAATGAGTGGTATGTTAAGCTTAATCATGTTGTTTACCGTGTTACAGATTGGCACACAGAACGTGACCCGATTGTGTAACACGCAGACGATTGTGACGGTGAATGGACAGTTTCCTGGGCCCACTATATCCGTTCGCGAAGGTGATAATCTTGTGGTTGAAGTGGAGAACGAGGGGCCGTATAATGTGACTATACACTGGTAAGTTAGGCTATAAAGAGAAATTGCATGAACTTGATTTTTTTACGTATTAAGTATTTATGATTTGGCAGGCATGGGGTAAAGCAGTTGAAATCAGGCTGGGCAGACGGACCGGCCTACATAACGCAGTGTCCCATTACTCCTGGGAATAAATATACCCACAACTTCACCATCACAGGACAGGAAGGCACGCTGTGGTGGCATGCACATATCTCATATCTCAGAGCCACCGTGCATGGAGCTTTGGTCATTTTACCCCGGGAGGGAAACGCTTATCCATTTCCCACACCGGACGCTGAATTTCCTATTATTTTGGGTGGGTACATGTCTTCCACCTTCTGCTATTTACAGAAAAGATAGTTTGTAATTGCTAAATCTGGAATCTGGTTTATGGTGTGCAGGTGACTGGTGGAATGCGAATGTGGAAGATGTATTAGCAGAGGCGATTGCAACAGGAGCTCGACCAAACGAGTCCGACGCAAACACCATTAACAGCCAGCCAGGAGACTTTTTCTCTTGCTCTGCCAATGGTTTGTAACCTCGGGCACTTATGAAAAACAAAATTGAAATCAGGAGTAGCTTTGAAGTGTTAAGTAATTAATGAATGAATTATGGATGCAGATACAATCCGTGTTTTGGTTGAGCGAGGAAAAAGCTACCTGCTGAGGATTGTAAATGCTGGGATGCTTCACGGATCGTTCTTCAAAATTGCGCAGCACAATATGACTGTTGTGGCAGTGGACGCCGTTTATACCCAACCATATAAAACCGACGTGCTGCTCATACAGCCGGGTAACACCATGGATGTGCTCATAACAGCTGACCAGCAGTCAGGGCGCTACTACTTTGGCACCGTCATATACGACAGCCAGCGTAATGCGCAGCGATTCTTAGAGACTCCTGCTACAGCAATATTGGAATACAATGGCAGCGACAACGCATCTGACCCTCTCTTGCCGAACTTTCCTGCATTTGACGATACCCCTACTGCAGTCAATTTCAGTAAAGCCCTGAGAAGCCTGAGGCCCTCCGTCCCACAGACTGTTGATGTGGAAATGTTCATCACAGAGGGATTGGGACTCGTTCCCTGTACGGAAGCTTCCTGCACCGACCCTGTCGGTGTAAGATCCGTTGGAAGTTTTAATAACATTTCATTCGTGGAACCAGAGATAGCCATATTGCAGGCCTATTATAATAATATAAGTGGAGTGTTTACCAGAGATTTCCCAAATGATCCTCCCCAGGAATTTAATTACACTGGAGTTGTGCCCAATGAGTATTGGTATCCCGAGTTGGGGACAAAAGTTAAAGTTCTCAAGTTCAATAGTACTGTTCAAGTAGTGTTCCAGAACACCGCGATTGGTGTAATGCTGAACCATCCCATACACCTTCACGGCCATGATTTTTATCTTGTGGGACAAGGCTTCAATGACTATAATTCCACAACAGATCCTCCAAACTTCAATCTGGATGATCCTCAGATGTTGAACACTCTCGGAGTTCCTACTGGTGGGTGGGCGGCAATTAGATTTGTAGCCAACAATCCAGGTGTTTGGTTAGTGCATTGCCATTTTGAATCTCATTCTGCATTTGGTTTTGATATGGTATTTCTCACCGAAGACGGGCCAGGAGATTCTGACAAATTGCCACCGCCTCCTTCTGATCTACCTCAATGTTAGATGGATTTCATTATCGTTAAATCACTTACAGACGACTGCAAGGCAGAGTTTGTATATGGTCCAAAAAAAATAGAAAATAAAGCTGACACACCATGGAAATAAGATTATCTTATCGTTTGTATTAATTTACTTCAGAATAAGAAAGTTGTGCCGTCCAAGCTGACTCAGTTTTTTTTTCTTCAAATGAAGTGTGAAGCAACGTTTTCTTCGTTCCCCGTTGTTCGTTTTAACTAAACCTTCAAATTGAGCAAACTAATTATAAAAGATTTAAATACATAAATAAATACAATGTGACAAATTTAAAATAGATAAGATTAAAATACATTAAACAAATTGGTTCAATACAAAATTGCATAAATTTTAATGTCAGTGGAATGCAATGCTAGAGAATTTGAAGTAATTTCTTTTATATTTAAATTTTATATTATTTTTAAAATAAAAATATAGTTCATCTATAACATTATTTAAGCTTATTTATTGTTATTGTTTAGATTATTGTTTATTTTTTAATAAATCGTTTAGAGATGTTATATATAATTTTAATTTTAATGTAATTATAAATTATCAATTTTGATATAATTAAAATATTGAGATTTGCATACATATATAATTTCTCATTTATTTTTATGTCTAATTTGAAGAAATATATTGATATAGTTCATGGTGAAAAATGGTGTGATCTTGTGTAAAGTTAAGCGCATTCTACTAACCTAGATCCATTTATCATTTTTATGCATTCACCTAATTTTCTTTTTTATCCCATTTACTCATACATCTACTTCTATACGGCTATTAGCCACCTAGAGTTAGCTATTTTTCCACAATAGAAAAATTTCACGACCACCTTGTGGTCATAGAATTATCTCCTTCCTTTCCAAAATTTATATTATATTCTATGTAGTAAATATCAATGTGATGCAATAAAAAGGGAGAAATTAGATATGTAACAATTACAAATATAAGATGTCGAGGTTAGAGAAAACAATTTACACTCCTTATGGCATCTGAGAAAAAATGGTGTCCCAATGGGCAAACAATTCAAAATGGCTATGGTGAGCATGCTGCAGATTTTCACAGACGACCTCATCTTACTAGCGATGATCACAGAAGGCAGTATGATAGGCCTTTGGCATCGACTAATAATAGGTGTAGACACGCAAAATTGGAAAAATGCATTCAACTAGGTCATATTCATCCATTCGGAAAATAAATCAAGTTTATTTATCAATCTCCTAAAGTCATCAATTTAAATCAAATAAATCAACTTGTCTCACATCAACCTTTAATTAAATAAACAAAGCTTTATTTAATTAAATCTCCAAGTCATTTCCATTCTTTTCTAATTTAAATAAATCAAGTATCTAAGTCAAAGAGGTCAAAGTCATCCTAATCATCATC
>VDFB02266291.1:0-17509 GCA_007258455.2 Sequoia sempervirens
CGTCCTCATGAGAGGCTAGTGGTCCCGCATGAGTCACCCTATGGGGCTGGCGCCTAGTGCGAGGTAGCCAAGATAACCATAGATGGGGGCCGGTGCTTGTTGAGCTCGGCAGCCAGGATAACCCATGATAGGACCGTGCGATGACACTCTCCCATAGTATCCCTTGAGTTTCCCTTTGTATGCCTCTGAAAGCAATCACCTTGTAAGTAGCCATTGAGAGTGTTGTTTGTTATGTTTGGTTTCTCTTGTGGTGTGGTCTTGTGGTCATTCTACTTGTTTGTCTTGGTCGTGGGTCTTTCTTGTCATTTCTAGCATGGGGGGTGGACCTTTGGGTCCACGTGGTCGGGTGGAATGTGCTATGCACCCATTGGGTTCCAAATTTGTGTTCGTGATGCGGAAGCGAACGCAAAATTTCCAAAGCTTCACTTGGTCAATGACTATTCTATGCCTTGTACCTTATACTTCATTGATGTAATTATTCTTGTACTTGATGTACTCTTCCCATTGTTATAAGGGAAGCATTATGTAATGTTGTAATGTATTCCTAATGTATTGTATCTATGGAATTATGTTCCACAATTGTAATATTAAAACTATGAATTGAATTGTAATAGAATGATGCATGTACCTTTTCCATCGCTTTTACTTATGGATGGTTGTATGATTATGTTTTCTCGTGAGTGTATGCTTCTATTGTTAACTTTTGGGCTTTATCTTAATGATGTTTTGGTTGGGGAGGTTTACGTGTAGTGCAACCTTGTAACCCCAAGGGACTAGTTAAGTTTTGTCATATAATGTATATTATATACAATGTATGTTCACAATCATCTTATGTAATGTTTATCTTTCAAAAAAAAATTGTGTGGTAATTTTGGTCCTTTGGGGTTTACATGGCGGGGTGTTACAAGACCTCCCAGCGGTGAACACAACTCATGCCGATAGACCTTTCCACTGTCGCCAAGACAACGGGAATGTCACATCGAAAGCAGCCTGTATGTTAAATTCAATTGACATGACATCAAAAATGTCTTGCCGATAGGTAACACAGACATTTCAAAGTGGATTGGGGAGACCCTGCCATACTCATGCTGATATGTGTAAGCCTGAATGAGAAACAACCAATACCTGTGATATGCAAAAAGAACCATCCTGACAAGGAAACCAACAGAAAGAGATTTTGTCATCAAGGACAAACCATAAACACAACTGAGATCCAACATATACATTGGTTCAAATTGTTTATCTATCATATATAATATGTTTTGAATTTATATTTTTATATTATGTTGTGTTTACTCATGCTATAATTGACAATGATTGCTCTTGTTAATTTGTTTAACTTATGTGCTTCATGAAGGTCGTCAAGGCATTAATGGCCGGCTTCCACAGGGACTGAAAAGTTATCCCAGACAATTTAGTAGGTTGCCCTACTATGAGCAGCTACAAATTTTTCATTTGTTTGATACAATGCATATCAAAAAGAATATAATAGAAACGTTATGAAAAATATTGGATGGAAGGAATGACAAAGAAAAAATTGTCAAAATTTGTAGTGACATTTAGGAAGCCAATCATGCAATGAAAATGTCATTCAATTAAATAGTGATGGAGATCAAATTAATATAAGTGCCCTTCCTTGGTTATTAACGGAGCAGCAAAGCAATGCTATAAAAGAAGTCATACGAAAAATTCATTTTCCCTCAGGATTTGTTGCGAACATAAACAATATAATAACAAAGAAAGGTGAATTTGTGTCAGGGATGAAAATACATAATTGGCATACCTTCATTAAGGTAATTATTCTGGTATATTATATACACTTGTATAATGCATGTACTTTTCAGTGTATTATGTTTACTAATTTTTGAAAAAATAATGAAAAGATCATTTTATAATTGTTGCAGTAGGTTCTAGCTCTATCTCTCCCATACAACTTCAACAACAATGTCAAGCAAGTTATATATGATCTTGGAAAATACATGAGGTAAGTAGTGATATTTGTTCAATTCATTGTATAGATCTTGTAATTGCCATTTATTTTACTTATGTAATTTACTGTATATTTTTGTTAAATCTTGTTAATATATTTGTGCCTTGAATCACTTGTAGATGGCTGTCATCTAAAGAAATCCATAAACAAGATATAAATTATTGGACAAGAAAAAATTCTCGTCTAATGTGTGAAATGCAAAAGTGTCTACCTTTGACATTTTTCAATGCACAAGAACACTACCTCATATACCAGGTTGAGGAGATTGAATTGTGTGGACCTATACACACAAGGTCAATGTGGATGGTTGAGAGGCACTTGAAATTTTTGAAGGCTTTGGTTAGACAAAGAGCACATCTTGAGGGTCCTATGGTGGAGGGATATATGGTATACCAGACCATGGTGTACATTAGTAAATATCTTCTTAAGTTTGTAGCAAAGATCCATGTAGATCGCATTTGGGATCCCAACTCCATTAACAAATTTGAAGGGAGTACCTGATGGGGAAAGGTAGATTGAGGAAAGTGAGAGGTAATTATAAGATGGTCATGGAGATTAATTGGAATACATTTTACATATGGTTTTTATGTATATTGTACTTATTTAATTATTAATCTTCAATATGCATCAATTATAAATCAAGGTCATATATTGTGGTATTTAACTAATTATATGTCGTTTGTGATTTTTTTTTTGTTTGATATAGTTGGCTGAGAGTGGGATGCACTTCATTTGTACATTGCAAACAATCTTGGTTGGATGACGGTATGGATTGAACGATGTCAACAATTTGGTCACTCATTAACATGGGAAGGTGTAGCTTCATTGGTTAAAGAAGCTCATCTTAATGGAGATTCCAATGTTACACAAAGGGAAATTGATTTAGCATATGGTTTAAGAGATAAATAGGTAGGTATAAATATATTAATCACCCATATTATTTAATTATTTTCAATTATATTGATGTATATATATGTTGAGATTGTTTTCTTTGCATACATTTGGCCAAGAATAAATATGTTTAAGCGGCGATATTGCAATAATTTTTACATGTTTGTCATAGTCACGAATTGAAACACCACAAGGCTATGTGTTTGCAATGGTTGTAATTCCGAATGAAAAAGTTGTATGACAGAAGAAACTTGTGATTACATATGGCTTCTGATCTTTCGGGTGACTAATGTGTTTCATCTAGAGCGACATACATCCAGTCTGAGAGGAGGTGATACTATGGGATTTTGGATGATATACTTGAGTGTGACTTTAGGTCCTTCAAATTAATTTTGTTCATCGTCCTATGGTATAGGTTACGATTGAATGAAAATGATCCTGAGAGAACTGTTATTGAACATGATAATGGATTTACCATATGGTTAATACAAAGATTAGGTATTTATTTGGGACCGACCTATGTTCTTCCAAGACAATGTGGCAATTATTTTTACTTAGGGTTCGTAAAGCTGGGTTAGTACGTTGTTGGAACCGTGATCCAAGAGGAAGGCCGGTAAAGTATAATGTGGTGGAAGAAAAAGATACTGAAGAACTAGAAGATGATGTAGATGATGATCAGGATCAACAATTAGTTGATGATGTCCTTGATGAAGATATCGAAGAGGAGGAACTAGATCATACGATGATGTAGGAGTTAATGTTCATGAAGATGATATCGTGTGGATGATGACATTATCAAAAGCGGTATCAATGATGATGATGATGATATGACAATCGCCTGATAATAGAATCTAGATGGGATGTCCTGAAACAAGAGTTGGATGAAGAATCAATGACATTGAAATGTATGAGTTATGCAATTATATTATCTATTTGATATTAATTTCTTGATAGAATTATATTTGACTTATGTGGTTACATAATTAATTCATGATGTTTTTAATTTTTATGCCATTACATAATTAATTTAATGATGTACTTTTAATGTTTGAAAGGTCAAAAAATTAAAACATTTCAATAGTGATGTTAACAACCTTGAAATTAGTGTGTTTTATGTTTCATGTGATCATAAAAGATTAAAAAGTGAGTTGTAGAGGTGATTTTTCAATGGTTGAGGTGTAAAGGCCTTTACGACGCATAAAGTGATCATTGTAATGGTTGTTGATGGTTGAGGATTTAAAATACAAGCTATTGACATTCAAAAATCTGTGTTTTTCTTCAAAATTTCTGTATTTTTCCTATTATGCAGCACTATACGGTCACATGCAGCCATATTTTGATGTGAAATAAATTCCATATCGTGAAGATATGTCTTAGCTTTGATTTGAATTTGATTTGAGGGCTTAAGGCATTGATTTGAGTTAGAAAGCTTCATTTCTTTGCATATAACCCGGTTACCCTGTTTTTGAGAGTTTTGTAGTCCAAAAATGATATAAATGGGCTCTTACACTTTTTTGTGATTACTGTAGCTTGTGTAAGAGGTCCCATGGATACTTTTTTAATTGTAGGATGCGTGAACAGGGTGTAGGATGCATAAATATGTATGTATGTATGTATTTGTATTTTTAAATGTAAATGTAAATGCAATTACTGGATGCTCTCCTAGAACAATAAACACAACATATCATTAAAGAAATCTATATTTATGTATATAAATGTGTATTTCTAAATGCAAGTGTAAATGCAAAGAGCATATGGTTTTGTATTGTTATAGAGTGTACAATCAATTGTAGGAGAAGAAAGCATGGTAGAATGATTGAATCCAAATTAAAAAGGAGTTGGTGTGAACTTGGATTTTCTAAGTTGAAGCATCAAATAATGCCTTGAGCATAGTTGGATTAATTAAAAAATTGCTTTGGTATACTATAAAATTTCTAAACCAAGGAAAAAATGTAACAAATCTAAGTCAATCATCTTAAAATGCCTCACTAAGTATACTTCCAAATCATGAATCTACTTGGTGTAAGATACCATAGTTATTCAATTATGAGCATAGAGTATAAAACTCAAGAATTTTCTATCTACTATTTGAGTGTAGACTATAGGGTCATGAGGAATCCGTATAAAACTAGAATTGATGAGAAACATTTTGATCTTTTCATACAAATCTCAAGGATCCTATTTCAATCTGCACAATGATTTTTCAATGTTCACACAGAGTTGGAGTTATCACTATTGATAAAATCTAGAGTTTAAAACATGTAAAATTCTTCCTATAAGTCTCCATACAAGAAGGCACTTTTGACATCTATTTATGGACTTCAAATCTCTATGTTGCAACCAAGGAGAGTACAAGCCTAATGGAATTCATCTTAGCTATTAGAGAAAAAAGTGCCAGATATGTGTTAGCTTTGATTTGAATCTGATTTGAGGGCTTAAGGCATTGATTTGAGTTAGAAAGCTTCATTTCTTTGCGTACAACCCAATTACCCTGTTTTTGAGGGTTGTGTTTCCAAACATGGTATAAAGGGGCTCTTACAATTTTTGTGATTACTGTAGCTTGTGTAAGAGGTCCCATGGATACTGTTGTAATTGTAGGATGCATGAATAGGGCGTAGGATGCATAAATATGTATGTATGTATTTGTATTTGTATTTTTAAATGTAAATGTAAATGCAATTACTGGATGCTCTCCTAGAACAATAAATGCAACATATCATTAAAGAAATCTATATCTACGTATATAAATGTATATTTCTAAATACAAGTGTAAATGCAAAGAGCATATGGTTTTGTAGTGTTATAGATACAACATATCCATAAATTAATGTAATTGAAATTCTAAAGTCTTCAAGACATATAATATGAAATCGATCAGACTATTAAACTACATGAGAAACAAATAAAAATAGTAAATGCATATGTATGTGTATTTGTAAATGTAAGTGTAAAATAAATAAGAATAATGAAAATTATAAAAGAATATAAGGGGAGACCAGTTCCTTATTGGGTATATGGAGTCTAATGAATATCTACAAATGTGGATTTCAATAATGGCAATAATTCAAATTGTCAGGCACATAAATTGTTTACAACTTGTGTAAACGTGCAAGTGAATAATTGACAAACTCTTCTTGAGATAGAATGACAATTCTAGTTATGTGATTCTTCTTATTAATCAACCTAACACTTCCCAATTGTTGTGATTGATTAAAATATTTTAATCCCTACTTGAGAGAACCGAATAACTAGATCACACATATATAGAAAATGTACAATGATAAACTAAGTATAAACTTGTTATATCAATTTAAAAAATAGAGAAGCATCAGAATGGAGACAATCAAATAACTGCATAAATTTAACAAACAATTGATACCAAAATCTTAATCCATAACTTAGATATCTTCATTTACTCCATCAAAATACGTGCATCTGAGTCTTTGTATATGAAAGCATTTTTCTAGAAAGCTATCTACTGAATATCTCCTAATGCCTATATCTGTTGCATTACTATGGAATAGATATAAATACATCAAAACTTGGAAGGGACGCGTCCCTTCACAAATGTTCTATTTTACTTAACTAATTAAAACAAGAGATTAGGCTCTATTTAGCCATAGATGAACATTTGATAAATGATCTAGATAATCCTTTCGTTCATGAGTATCAACATCTCCTAATGTGTTCTTGGCCGATATCTCCACCTTTATCATCCTTTCGTTGTGCTTGTAGCTCTCGTCCAATGTCGAATCCTTCCATGTAGCATTTTCCAGAATTCCCTATAGCATCAATTCACATTCTTCGATCCACTTGGCTTTCTCTTTCAACTTTTCTCCATATTCAAATAGTGTAGGCAGTCTCATATTCGTAACATCAACCAACCCCTTTGCATCTTCTCGCAGTTCCTCATAATAGACCCTGTGTCTCTTTATAATTTGGTTACCCATACCAATGGCCACACTGTCAGGAACATCTCTTTCATTTAATTCTCAGAACTTTTCTTCAATCATTCCATCAATTCTCTTGCGTTCCTACCCTGTAACATGGTTCTTTGAATATGCTCCCCATAGCTTATTCAACCAAATCATTAAGTTGGCCTGCCTTTTTTTTATTATTGCAGCAAGCATATCATATTTACCTTGTGAATATGTAATTGACTCCTCCCAATGATCTTTTACCTCATGTGAGCTTTCACCATGTGTTATTAATTTAGGAGGTCCTTGCATTGTGACTCCTAGCATGTCCTTCAAATGATCATTTTCTCTCATGATCCTTTCATTATTCATTTTGTACATTTCCTTATCTTTTATCAAAATTTGTATTTGGGCTTTATTCAGTTTTGCCACATTAATCCCAATGTCTGCAGTTGCCATAGGATCTACCTCTCCAACCTTTAGAGTCATGACATGTCCAAATGTTTTCTCAATATCAATCACCACTGACTTTCTATGAAGTGGATACAAGGCCCATATCATGATTGATCCTTCATCTGGGTTATATTTGGTTCCAGCATATATTTTTGTCACCCCCTCCGAACTAAGCTTGTTTTTGGCACTATTATCCTTTAAGAAGCTATCAAACACTAATGCAAAATTCAAATCAAGCCCTAGAAAGATCATAACTCCAGCATCCTCTAACATTTTCCTTCCTTTTTTGGGGTTCATATTAGCCATTTCTCTATCCACAGTTAATTTCAAATTATTTAGTAGCTGCTCCTCATTGCTTGGTGTAATATTATCAACTGTCTCCCTTATCTCCTTGCCCTTTTGCTTATACAAGAAAGATTTGAATTCTGAAGAATTCACAAATTCATTGTCTGCTACAAATGACCTATATGCCATCTGTCTAGTTTTTATATCTTGGCTCTCTTCAACACTTAGTTCTCTAGGAGGGCAATTGTAATCTTGAGTTTTTAATTTGGAAATCCTACTGGGTAGGTCTCGTGGCATATCTTCTCCAATTTCCTCATCTCCAAAAAAAGGGAACCCTGTATCCTGCAACCCTTGGTTGTATTCCTCCACCACTCTCTCTACTTCCTCTGCCTCCAAATTTCTAATCATGTCATCAAACTGATAAGGCACATGATCATATCATCCAAAGTTTATCCTTTGTTTGGCAGAATTGATATATCCCTCTAGATCAAAACCTTCTCTTAGTGGACCCTTATTCATATTATATTGCATTAATTTGTCAAGGATCAAATCATATCCTTCCTTTGCAAGCACAGTAAAATCACCAAAGCACAGAGTACTAGGCATAAATGCCTATTTTCCAAATGAACAAAAATTCATGAAACTAGAAAAATCCATGTCTTACAATTTCCAAATATGAAATCCTATCTGAGATTATTTTAGGAAAAATGAATGGAGAATCCTCAAAACCAAACACCCTTACCATAGTAGCATCTTCTAAGAAATACCAGTCTCCCCAATTGTGATCAATTGGTCCATTAAAGTCCTTAGGTCCGAGGAAGCATTTTATTTCATCAGACAATGAGTGCGCACAAGGATGACTGTAGAATTCATATACTAGCTTTACAAAATATTCTTCAAAATATAAGAAAATGGAATTAGCAAACCTACTGTCCCAAATGGTAGTCCACAATTGAATGGGTAACAATTTTCCCTCTTTATCAAACTATGAAACCTTCAAATTTTCTAGCCAAATCCCTAACTCTTGTCCGAAGTACAATACTAGATGCATTAAAAGAGAATAATTCCTAAGGTACAGAACAGGGGATTTATTCTTGATTGCCACCAATGATAAGTCGAGCTCCTTGGAGACAAATGAAGCATAGTCGAATAACCTAGAATTATGATATTGAATGTCAGCTATAATTACCATGGGAACAATGGATATATACTCAAGAACTTCCATACCCAACACTTGTCCTACCGAGAAATAGGTATATCTCATATAGGGCTTGAATAATTCATGGAATGGAGGCCCATCGCCATCGTCAAGTGGGACAATTTTACCATCTTGTTTAATTCTATGTAAAGGCAACCTCCAACCCTTGTAAGTGGTGTCCATTCTCCAAAAATACTTTTCCAACTCTTCATTCACAATTTTCTCATTACACCACCCTTCCAACTTAAAAACCTCACATATTGAAGCCTCTGATATGTATACGAACGGTTTCCCAGATGGTCTACATATGGCCTTAAGTTTTGAGTCATAGTGGGTGGCCAACAATTTTACCAGTACTATATTGACAAACACATTAGGGAAAACTATTTTTCCAAAATTTAGATGCCACGGATTACAAACTGGCTCAAAATGATCTCTTCATTGAAAGTGGAATCTAAACAATTCATAGCGTCTTATTGGGGTCCAAATATCTCCTATGTGCTTGCACTTGTCGTCCAATTTATCCACTTTTGCCCTCAGTTGTGCAGAGCGCCTACCTTTGGACCCAGAGCCAAGCAATTGGTCAATTAAATCCTAATTTAGCTTTTGTTCAACACCCTCTGACTCAATTCCAGACTCAACTTTCTACTTCTTACTCTTAGGGTGACTGCTCTCACTTTGTTTTCTACCTTTCAACTTCCCCGAGCTGGTGCCTTCCATATTACTTGCTTAAAATTGCAGAAATGAAAAAGTGAAAATGCAAAGGACTTACTGGTTTTGATTGAGGTCTTTCAACTAAAACAATTCTCTGGCCCTTTGTCTCCTCGTTTCCTTTGTTACCAATTCACAATGATGTTCATTTTGCAACGATTTCCTTTCAATTTATGAAATTACCTATACTCCGTGGCACCATTAATGTTTTAACTCTAGGCACAAATGTAACAGATTTTTGAATTCCTTATTGTCACATCAAATGAACTGGTCAGAAAGACATCTTCAAAATTTGGTCGATCTATACATTAGACCCCAACCAACGTTCACTCAATACTCTGTTGATCGGGGTAACACTTTGTACATCTGACCGATGTTAACATTTGTCCTGTATACATCGCCAAGAGTCACCTCGACAATCATTTTGGTTCATTTTTTTCTTCATCAGCCTAACTTTTAGTATCGCTAACACATTCAGTGGTTCCTCCGATGTTATAATTCTCACCGATAACTTTTCTTTTGGTCTTGAATATGTCACCATAACTCTTGTCGATATCCTCCTGTCGTTGTAACTTAGCGGTTTGGGTGAACATTTAGGATTTACACTGATGGCACATGTCTCGTCGATATATTCCCAGTGCTCCTGTCGGTGAAAGAAATGATGGTCTCATTGATGAAACTTCATCGGTGAGACTCTTGGCGATGACCATGGAAGCGAACCCATCGGTGAGAGATCAATCATCGGCACAAGATAGAAAACTCACTCTGATAGTTCATGTCTTGACAATGACTTCCGTTGGCAAGACAGATCCAATGTCACACCGATCTGACCTCTTTAGGAGTTTTAAATAGACCTACACCATGTCATTGTGGAGACTCTTGGTGATGACCACTGAAGCCAACCCATCGGTGAGAGATCAATCATCGACATAGGATAGAAAACTCACTCTAATAGTTCATGTCTTGCCAATGACTTTCGTTGGCAAGATAGATCCAATGTCACACCGATCTGTCCTCTACAGAAGTTTTAAATAGACCTACACCATGTCATCGCGGAGACCCTTGGCGATGACCACCGAAGCCAACCCATCGGTGAGAGATCAATCATCGACACAAGATAGAAAACTCACTCTGATAGTCCATGTCTTTTCGATGACTTCTGTCAGCAAGATAGATCCAATGTCACACCGATGACTTGTCTTGCCGATAGATTCCCTTCATTGATGAGACCATAAGCCAATCTCCCTGATATGTATTCTTTAGTAATCCTAGCTTTGAACACGAGCGTAGGTGATCTTCGAATTTACCCACTATCACTTCAAATGTTCTATTGGAAAGAAAATTCAAATTTTGGGTGATCATTTTATTCAGGCTTGACTAACATTCATTAAACATTCTTTTGGTCAAGGAGACATTATGTTGATATCACATAATCTATCCATCTTATTCATATAAATGTCACCAAGAGTCACCCCAACGACTATCTTGATCTTTTTGTGTCTTCATCGGCAAGACATGGTGTATCACTAAGACATTCAGTAATTTACCCGATGTTATAAGTCTCCTCGATGATTATTCCTTCGATCTCATGTCACCCAGACTCCTTCCAATACAACTCCTTGTGCTTTGATTGGTGAGACAAGAGAGGTTTATTTTTTATGGAACTTCATTGGTGAGACATATATGCTTGGTATGACCTTTTCATTTCACCCCAATGGAACTTGTCTTTTCAACAAAAATCTTTATTAGTGAGACCGTGGGCCATGTCATCCCGATGTGTATCTTCTTATGTAATACAATTGGTGTGACATTTATGTTCTTTCGCTGATATGCTAAAAATGAGAATATAATGATTTATGAATCAGAGAGACCTACATAAATTCTTGCCGATATGGGTTATTTGAATACTAGATTTTGGAGGTTTTTCATGATATCAAATGGTCAAGAATGATGTGATCATATGTGACTATGATGGATTATACTCAAGATAAGGTTTTCTTTAGGGAATCAACGAGTGCAAAATCACTATAAAATTTGAAAAATCACTTGTACTTTCCCTTGAAGTATATTTAATAACTCCAAAATGGGTGTCTAAAACCATCAAGGGTTTCTTTGGTGTTTTGGGAAGGTTTTGAGTTATTGGGCAAAAACTAGGTTTGCACTGTTACAAGGATTCAAGGAGTCAAAGTGTGAAATATGACTTATGTTCTTTGTCAGGCTTTGAGAGTTGTTTGGATTTTTTAAATTGGTCATTCTAAACTTTTTGGAAGCCTCTTAAATGCAGGTTGATAGGTTGGTTGAGTTAAACCTACTAGGTCTAAATCAGGTAGTTGTTATTGCTAAGGTGGATCACTCCTTTCTGCGAAGGCCATACACTTATGATTGGGTCAAGTGTTCTTTTCTTTAGAAAATTCCTATTTCCTTTTTGATAGGTTATGATTTGATTAGATGGGTTATGAAGCACTTATTTCAAACAAATATCTTTATGAAATAAGTATATTGGCATCGAAATTAAATATGATTTGTATTCCAATGTAAAAACTACAAAGGAATGGAAACAATTCTTTCAACATACATAAACTGTATGTGATCCAATTAAAATAAAAAGCTTACTCTATATTAGTTAGGATACACAACTAAGAAAATGATCTAAAGTGACTTATTTATCCTAGAGGAACTAAGTATATAGTATGCAAAGAAAATCAACAAACCCACAACTACCCCTATTTTGAAGGAGTTTAGTTTTCTCCCCTTCCCAATCTTGCTAATATTGTCTAATTATTTTAAAGAGACAAAGGGTCATAACACAACTTTAATTCAACCTATGAAATTACAATATCTTGGTTAATGAAACTTGACAAAAGAAACAAAACAAATTGCTTTACATTTGTTCATGTTGAATGAAAGTGGTGAATAAATACCTGGTTTAATAAAACACTATTTTATAAGAGGCTTGACGTTAGAAAAGATAAAGTGTTACCTATAGTTCGTACTAATATAGTTCAGCCATAAGTGTATGTACATAGCTATGGATTAATATATGGGGGAGATAAAGTCGTCGGGGAGAGAAAAGAGATAAAGATATAAGGAAAGATAGAATCTCGGGAAAAGTAAAGTCGAAGTCGATGGATAGAGGGGATAGGGAGGAATTAAGATAAAGAGATCGTCGAAGGATCGATCAATCGGCGTCAGTCCTTGCGAAACATCGATCAATCTTCATCGAGGATCGTCAAAGTCGATCAAAATCAGAACCAGATGGGAGATGGAGGGTGGGTGAATGAGGAGGGAGGGTAGTATGGATGGGGAAGGGGTGACATAGATGTTGGGAGATATGGGGATGAAGTGGGGAGAGCTATGTCAATCACCACTCCTATATCTCTATCTATTCATCCTTATCTCTTTACATCTCTATAACGATATATCTCTATCTCCTTATCTCCCTTTCTATTTGTATGTTTGTCTTTATCTCCTTCTCTCTCTATATTTTCTTCCCTATATTATCTTTGTCTCCTTAAGTGTGCAATGGGTACATTGAAGAGGTCTTAAACGAGAATTATCATATCTTTAATCAAATGGCATGCTACCTTGAGCATAACTCCCCAAGGACACATACCATCCTTGGATTGTTGACATGAAACAACCAATCAAAATTTAGTTTCTCTCTCTCATATTAATATATATTACTATTATATTAAATATATATTATATTAATTATATTTTGTATTATATAAAAATATACTTATTATTAATTATTAATTATAATAATTTTATATGTATTTAATAATTTTGTTAAAGAATATAATATATAATTATAATAGGTTGAATAATTATATTATTTATTATGTAAAATATAGCTAATATATACTTAACTATATTGTAGAATATTAAAACCTAGCTAAATGGCGCCGCCATTTTCAATTTGAGTGCTTGTACTCACAAACCTAGCAATCACATTTGTGGCTAGGTCAGAGTTGGAGGGTGAAGGTCAATGCCGATTGCAGAGAAGAGTTTAGGTAGTGAAAAAGGTCAATGCACCGGCGCCGAGGAAAAGAGTTTGGAGTTAAGGAAGGTCAATACCGGTCTGAGGGCGAAGTTTGGAGGTGAAAACAAGGTCAATATCGATGGGAAGAGTTTGGAGGAGTGAAAACAAGGTCAATACCAGCGCCGAGGATGAGGTTGAGGGAACTTAGGGAAAATCGATGACCAAGGGACAATGAGTACTGTAAGTTTGGCACCCCCATTCTCTTTAACCTGCAATTTTCATGCCTAGTTTCCAAAGATCTTCTCATACATTGGAACCCCCATTCTCGTAAAATGGTATAAGATAAGACAAAAAATAAAATAGCTTAGTCTTTCACATTTTTATCGACCAACCTCAGGTCTTGGAAAAACTCCCATAATTTACCCACATCTTGGTTGAGGTCTAGGATTTCATCACACATAGCCTTCATCGCATGAGTCTGAAGCAATTTTAGACTTAGCCCAGGTATATGCTATGCTAAGAAAGATCCAATGAATGGAAATAGAGGCATACAATTATTGTTTAATACCTCCACCACAAAAATATGCAAGGAAAGGTCTCCTCCCTTCTTGGTAGTGATAACCTCCTCCACACACAACCCTTAAAAATTATGAATAGAGGAATATAATCTTTGAAGAACTCAAATTTTATTCTCTCCTACCTAATGCAATTAGTCATTTTATCCTTACAAACATTTATATTGATTACTAGAGGCACATAGACCAATTCTTTATAATAGAATAATTTGATCATACTTTTCCAATGATGGCATTATGAGAAAACCTTAGGTTAAATGAATAATTCCTAGCTAAGTTCTTTAAATCATGTCCAACCGTATAAGAGAAGACCACTGCTATGTGTACTTTGATACCATGGAGAAAGGCTCTTTGGGCTCTTTCATCAATCAAGGTATTGTTAAATTTTAACGCCTAAAAGTTAGAATGAAGAATCTTTCCTATGATGGTGGCCATCCCATTATAGCTCTTAGAGTTGTTAGAGATAATTTTGTTTCGAAGTAGAGATATTTTAATTTATCAAATCCTATCATCAAACATAATCAAAATGTTGTTGTTTCAAATGACTATGACTACTAACTTTCACTATTTGAAGATGTTGAAACCTTGTCGTAGAGAACTAGAACATTGATGCAACCACTCATCCTACCTTAAAACATACCAAATTTCTCCTAGCAATTAGACATAGGAAGATTTAAGATGACTTAAAAAAACCCTAAACTTATGATGACTTAACCAGGCGTAGTACACACTCCCTCCCCATTAACCACTTAGACATATGGAAATTAAATGTAAATTTGCTGCTATTTTTAGTCATGTAGGTGTCCAATAAACCACTTGGTGGTGTTTCCCTTCAAGTTTATCTACTTGAATGAAGAGAAAAAGTCCTTTGATTATGATTAGAGAATACATTTGAGGCCTTGGTTGTGTAACTGGTGGACCATAGTCACATTTAACACTTGTTACAAAGTTTGGGAGTTAAAATGTTAAGTAGATTTGATTTGTGATGCATACATTTGGATGGTAGTAACAATAACTTGCAATATATCAAGACTTGATTACCTTATAACCTGTGAAATTCTAGCGATAAAATGATAGATTAATCATAATGTCACCTTGGGATCACATCACCATGAAAGAACTTCATCCAACATCCTTATGAGTGTAGGTACCACTAAATAGGTATTTGTCAGATCTGTCTTCCTCAAGTGAGGGAAATTCAGGAAGAGAAGAGGAAAGAGAGACATGTAGTAGGTCTAAAAGAGGGAGATCAACTAGAGGTCAAAAGATTAGAAGAAAATTTCGTAAACACATGGAATTTTTTCTTGCTGAAGGGGGGTCATATTCTTATGATGATGAGAGCATAGGTGACCTCGAGGTGCCCTTGAGGTACAAACATCTATGAAAAAAATGGGTACCCAAGGAACTTCTTCCAATAAACACTGATTTTTGTGTCAACGAGAGGATATATCGCATAGCACCATCGTCATTACATGGTTTGGTCCTATTTTGCATGGATGGCATAAAAGTTTGTTATGACAAAGTTACTAAATTGATGGAGTATGTCAGACCCTGTTACAGTTACAAAGATTGGATGCGACTGGTTCGATATACACGAAGTATGCGTAGGTATGCACTGCCAGCAAATTATATACAACTAAAAGATAAGGATCAAAATAAAGGAGTGGCTATGTACATTGACGAAAGGCCAAAATCATCAGGGAATATTGCAGGGTTTATAAATAGTACATGACTTGGGTCAACAAATAAGCAACCCAATTGCATATTTGAGGAGCGCGAGGGAAACTGTGTATTCGTATGTGCGATAAAATCAATAACTGTAGGGGAAGAGTTGCTAATCGATTACAATTTGAATTGCTTAGTTACAAACACAGTTACTAAAGGGGTGGTATGTACTATGTACCATTTTACCCAACCTCCAATTAATGACTCGAATATACCATTTTATTCTTATGTTTCTTTTCGTAAGTCTAATGGTTTCATTTCGGTAATGTTTTTTTATATTTAATTTTTTTCATAGCAGGACATTGATCATACGGGGAAGTCTTCAGCCCAAAGCACAGATCACGATGCATCTTCAGGTGCTTCTACCCAACAGGTTTACTTCATTGTAATTGTACAAATTAGATACAAGCAAAATGTTTTTTTATTATGTTTTTTTCATAAGTTTATTGGGTTAATTTTGATAATGTTTTTAATATTCTTGTTGCAGTCGACTGATCGGGGAAAGGTACTAGCAGTAGATGAGAGCATCCATAGGGAGGTGTAGTCAATATTATGTCATGATGACATCGCTTATTCAACAAACCCTCTCGATATGATAAGGAATACCCACAAAAAATGCAATGAAGAAATCCTTAAGTTGTTATTCATAGTGCCTCAAGCAGATGAGATAAGAGAGAGGGTTAAAATATTGACTGAGAGAGCACAAAACTTGCAAGTAAGTTGTCATGAGGTCTTTAATTATAACATAAGTTCATTCATGGTTTAATATTTTGTACTCTTTATGTCATGAAGTAAAATATGTGTTGTTTTTACAGGATTTTTTGTGTCCTCATGATGCTCCTAGCCATGATCAAGGTACTACAAGTGCTTCCCGAGGAGTAGGGGTTAGTACAAGTGTCCATCCTGATCTTCCTGAGCATACATCACATCATCCGACATCATCTGTGCCTATATTGTCATCTAAAATGTCGGCAACACATACCATGCAAGCATTCATTACTGCACCCTCTGGCAGCGAAACATGCCAGAACATGTGTCCAGACATGTACCTAGGGATGCAGAGGCCACTATTACTGGTGATGTTTTAGCAGAATTTCCTAGATCTTCCCATATTACTAGTACGAGAACATTTCTGGTCACATTTGTGGTGACCGAGGATTTCGTTCCCATAAAGATAGAGAAGGTCCCAGGTACTTTAAAATGTTTTAATTATTATTATATATAATCCAATTGAAATTTACTTATTGATCACTCTTTTTAGACTATTGATCCCATGATTATTTTGCAGGAAATGATGTTTTTTATAAACATCTAAGTGATATTACATTGGAGCTTTTCGGGCCCACCATACGTACACGGTGGAATGCCCAAAATCAAGATTTAAAAGATGAGCTCATTAACCGTTTAGTTGTGATGTTCGGTGATAAAACATTCAACCAAACCAAGGTCCTTAAGAAAGCTGGTACCTATCTAAATTATGTGAGGGACCAATATAGGTCACATTTAGAGAAGAACAAAAAGTACAAGTGTCCCCCCATGATTTCGGAGAGGGAGTGGAAGGACTTGGTGTCAGATGGAAAGGAGAAGGCTGAAAAGAAAAAAAGGAAAGACACCACCAGGCCAAGGAAGGTATGTGATACTATCAACAATGTAATTACATACTAATTACTCTTTCTTTTTACATAATCTAACATATTTCAAACTTTTCATAGGCTGCTCGACACATCGAAGGCAACAAAGGAAAGACTAGAAAAAAACGGGTAGCACAAACTTGGCTCTAGT
>VDFB02266292.1:0-62299 GCA_007258455.2 Sequoia sempervirens
TATATCTCTATCTATTCATCCTTATCTCTTTATCTCTCTACCCCTCTCTATCTCTTTGTCTCCCTTTCTATTTGTATGTTTGTCATTATCTCCCTCTCTCTCTATATTTTCTTTCCTATATTTATCTTTGTCTCCTTAAGTGTGCAATGGGTGCATTGAAGAGATCTTAAAGGAAAATTATCATATCTTTATTCAAATGGCATGCTACCTTGAGCATAACTCTAAGGACACATGCCATCCTTGGATTGTTGTGTAAAACAACCAATCAAAATTTAGTTTCTCTCTCATATTAATATTATATTAATTATATTACTATTATATTAAATATATATTATATTAATTATATTTTGTATTATATAAAAATATACTTATTAATTATTAATTATAATAATTTTATACATATTTAATAATTTTGTTAAAGAATATAATATATAATTATAATAAGTTGAATAATTATATTATTTATTATGTAAAATGTAGCTAATATATACTTAACTATATTGTAGAGATATTAAAACCACAAGCTTCGTGGTACCACCAATTTTCAATTTAATTAACATACTCTAAAACCCTACTTGAAATCACATTGTAGCTCGTCAAATTGGAGAAGTGAAAGGTCAATACCAGTGCCGAGGAAGAGTTTGGAGTAGTGAAAAAAAGGTCAATGCCAGCGCCGAGGAAGAGTTTGGAGTTAAAAAAAGGTCAATACCAGTGCGGACGAAGAGTTTGGAGGAGTGAAAACAAGGTCAATATCAGCGTCGAGGAAGAGCTTGGAGGAGTGAAAACAAGGTCAATACCAGCGTCGAGGACGAGGTTGAGGGAACTCAGGGAAAATCGATGACCAAGGGACAATGAGACTGTAAGTTTGGCACCCCCATTCTCTTTAACCTGCAATTTTCATGCCTAGTTTCCAAAGATCTTCTCGTACATTGGCATCCCCATTCTCGTAAAATGGTATACAATAAGACAAAAAATAAAATAGCTTAGTCTTTCAAATTTTTATCGACCAACCTCAGGTCTTGGCAAAACTCCCATAATTTACCCACATCTTGGTTGAGGTCTAGGATTTCATCACACATAGCCTTCATCGCATGAGTCTGAAGCAATTTTAGACTTAGCCCAAGTATATGCTATGCTAAGAAAGATCCAATGAATGGAAATAGAGGCATACAATTATTTTTTAATACCTCCACCACAAAAATATGCAAGGAAAGGTCTCCTCCCTTCTTGGTAGTGATAACCTCCTCCACACACAACCCTTAAAAATTATGAATAGAGGAATATAATATTTGAAGAACTCAAATTTTATTCTCTCCTACCTAATGCAATTAGTCATTTTATCCTTACAAACATTTATATTGATTACTAGAGGCACATAGACCAATTCTTTATAATAGAATAATTTGATCATACTTTTCCAATGATGGCATTATGAGAAAACCTTAGGTTAAATGAATAATTCCTAGCTAAGTTCTTTAAATCATGTCCAACCGTATAAGAGAAGACCACTGCTATGTGTACTTTGATACCATGGAGAAAGGCTCTTTGGGCTCTTTCATCAATCAAGGTATTGTTAAATTTTAACGCCTAAAAGTTAGAATGAAGAATCTTTCCTATGATGGTGGCCATCCCATTATAGCTCTTAGAGTTGTTAGAGATAATTTTGTTTCGAAGTAGAGATATTTTAATTTATCAAATCCTATCATCAAACATAATCAAAATGTTGTTGTTTCAAATGACTATGACTACTAACTTTCACTATTTGAAGATGTTGAAACCTTGTCGTAGAGAACTAGAACATTGATGCAACCACTCATCCTACCTTAAAACATACCAAATTTCTCCTAGCAATTAGACATAGGAAGATTTAAGATGACTTAAAAAAACCCTAAACTTATGATGACTTAACCAGGCGTAGTACACACTCCCTCCCCATTAACCACTTAGACATATGGAAATTAAATGTAAATTTGCTGCTATTTTTAGTCATGTAGGTGTCCAATAAACCACTTGGTGGTGTTTCCCTTCAAGTTTATCTACTTGAATGAAGAGAAAAAGTCCTTTGATTATGATTAGAGAATACATTTGAGGCCTTGGTTGTGTAACTGGTGGACCATAGTCACATTTAACACTTGTTACAAAGTTTGGGAGTTAAAATGTTAAGTAGATTTGATTTGTGATGCATACATTTGGATGGTAGTAACAATAACTTGCAATATATCAAGACTTGATTACCTTATAACCTGTGAAATTCTAGCGATAAAATGATAGATTAATCATAATGTCACCTTGGGATCACATCACCATGAAAGAACTTCATCCAACATCCTTATGAGTGTAGGTACCACTAAATAGGTATTTGTCAGATCTGTCTTCCTCAAGTGAGGGAAATTCAGGAAGAGAAGAGGAAAGAGAGACATGTAGTAGGTCTAAAAGAGGGAGATCAACTAGAGGTCAAAAGATTAGAAGAAAATTTCGTAAACACATGGAATTTTTTCTTGCTGAAGGGGGGTCATATTCTTATGATGATGAGAGCATAGGTGACCTCGAGGTGCCCTTGAGGTACAAACATCTATGAAAAAAATGGGTACCCAAGGAACTTCTTCCAATAAACACTGATTTTTGTGTCAACGAGAGGATATATCGCATAGCACCATCGTCATTACATGGTTTGGTCCTATTTTGCATGGATGGCATAAAAGTTTGTTATGACAAAGTTACTAAATTGATGGAGTATGTCAGACCCTGTTACAGTTACAAAGATTGGATGCGACTGGTTCGATATACACGAAGTATGCGTAGGTATGCACTGCCAGCAAATTATATACAACTAAAAGATAAGGATCAAAATAAAGGAGTGGCTATGTACATTGACGAAAGGCCAAAATCATCAGGGAATATTGCAGGGTTTATAAATAGTACATGACTTGGGTCAACAAATAAGCAACCCAATTGCATATTTGAGGAGCGCGAGGGAAACTGTGTATTCGTATGTGCGATAAAATCAATAACTGTAGGGGAAGAGTTGCTAATCGATTACAATTTGAATTGCTTAGTTACAAACACAGTTACTAAAGGGGTGGTATGTACTATGTACCATTTTACCCAACCTCCAATTAATGACTCGAATATACCATTTTATTCTTATGTTTCTTTTCGTAAGTCTAATGGTTTCATTTCGGTAATGTTTTTTTATATTTAATTTTTTTCATAGCAGGACATTGATCATACGGGGAAGTCTTCAGCCCAAAGCACAGATCACGATGCATCTTCAGGTGCTTCTACCCAACAGGTTTACTTCATTGTAATTGTACAAATTAGATACAAGCAAAATGTTTTTTTATTATGTTTTTTTCATAAGTTTATTGGGTTAATTTTGATAATGTTTTTAATATTCTTGTTGCAGTCGACTGATCGGGGAAAGGTACTAGCAGTAGATGAGAGCATCCATAGGGAGGTGTAGTCAATATTATGTCATGATGACATCGCTTATTCAACAAACCCTCTCGATATGATAAGGAATACCCACAAAAAATGCAATGAAGAAATCCTTAAGTTGTTATTCATAGTGCCTCAAGCAGATGAGATAAGAGAGAGGGTTAAAATATTGACTGAGAGAGCACAAAACTTGCAAGTAAGTTGTCATGAGGTCTTTAATTATAACATAAGTTCATTCATGGTTTAATATTTTGTACTCTTTATGTCATGAAGTAAAATATGTGTTGTTTTTACAGGATTTTTTGTGTCCTCATGATGCTCCTAGCCATGATCAAGGTACTACAAGTGCTTCCCGAGGAGTAGGGGTTAGTACAAGTGTCCATCCTGATCTTCCTGAGCATACATCACATCATCCGACATCATCTGTGCCTATATTGTCATCTAAAATGTCGGCAACACATACCATGCAAGCATTCATTACTGCACCCTCTGGCAGCGAAACATGCCAGAACATGTGTCCAGACATGTACCTAGGGATGCAGAGGCCACTATTACTGGTGATGTTTTAGCAGAATTTCCTAGATCTTCCCATATTACTAGTACGAGAACATTTCTGGTCACATTTGTGGTGACCGAGGATTTCGTTCCCATAAAGATAGAGAAGGTCCCAGGTACTTTAAAATGTTTTAATTATTATTATATATAATCCAATTGAAATTTACTTATTGATCACTCTTTTTAGACTATTGATCCCATGATTATTTTGCAGGAAATGATGTTTTTTATAAACATCTAAGTGATATTACATTGGAGCTTTTCGGGCCCACCATACGTACACGGTGGAATGCCCAAAATCAAGATTTAAAAGATGAGCTCATTAACCGTTTAGTTGTGATGTTCGGTGATAAAACATTCAACCAAACCAAGGTCCTTAAGAAAGCTGGTACCTATCTAAATTATGTGAGGGACCAATATAGGTCACATTTAGAGAAGAACAAAAAGTACAAGTGTCCCCCCATGATTTCGGAGAGGGAGTGGAAGGACTTGGTGTCAGATGGAAAGGAGAAGGCTGAAAAGAAAAAAAGGAAAGACACCACCAGGCCAAGGAAGGTATGTGATACTATCAACAATGTAATTACATACTAATTACTCTTTCTTTTTACATAATCTAACATATTTCAAACTTTTCATAGGCTGCTCGACACATCGAAGGCAACAAAGGAAAGACTAGAAAAAAACGGGTAGCACAAACTTGGCTCTAGTGGTTATATGAAATTAGCCGCACGAATTGTAAGTATCAATAAATGAAATATTGCATCCAAATAATAAATTGCAAACAATTTTGGTTTTATCACACCATAGAAGCAAAATTCATGATCTTATGCAAAAATGCAGGGCTTTGAATTCAACAGAGTTCCCACAGAAGAGGACCTGAAGATTTCCTTCCAGCAAGGCTATGGAGTTGTTTCTGAACGCCTAAGAGTCTTGACTGGGAAAACACAATCTTCCACTGCATCCGACACACAAGTAAATAAACTCAATAAAGTTTATTTAAAATTGAATACTTGTGCAATCTATTCAAGATTAATTTCCACCATAAAGCAATTACATGCCTATTTTTTTAAACATACAAGAAATGATAATACTACACATGACATTGGAATGTAGCCTGGTGAGGGTGGAGCACAACTTGTAGATGAAGGTCATGGTGTGCATCCCGGTACTGGATGTATTCATGTGCTATACAAAACAAGTATGGATTAATACAATTAAACATCTTTAATTGCAATTGGTGTATTAATTAATGTAGCCTTTCGTGTTTCAAATTTAGAGCATGTAGAGCATGATCAACGTGTTGAGCATGATCAGGCTAGAGAAGATCAGGAACATGATGTGGCCCCATCAGGTAAAGAGGACCACTCTATGTTCTTTTAAAATATTTAATTTCAATTGGTGTATTAATTAATGTAACCTTTCGTGTTTCAACTTTAGAGCATGTAGAGTGTGATCAACATGTTGAGCATGATTAGGCTAGAGAAGATTAGGAACATGATGTGGCCCCATAAGGTAAAGAGGACCACTCTAATGTTCTTTTAAACATATTTAATTTTAATTGGTGTCTTAATTAATGTAACCTTTCGTGTTTCAACTGCAGATCAGGATTTAGAGGGTGTTCAACATGTTGAGCATGAGTCTATCAAAGAAGTTTAGGAACATGATGTGGACCCATCAGGTAAAGAGAACTACTCTAATATTCTTTTAATTAATGAAATACTTGTAACAATAATAATAAAACATATCAATTTAGCATTTCTTTGTTATTGCAGTAGACCCCCCCTTGCAGTGGCATCCACGTCGTGAGCACACGACTAGGTGTACATTAAGATCATGAGTAGAGGGCAGAACAAATAAAGGGGGGACAGATGATTTAGAAAACGATACTCCACTTCATATTTTTTTAGCTTTAAAAAAGAAACAAAAAAAAGTGATTGTAATCATATCATGACAACCATATTTTTGATAATATGTAAAAACTACTATGAATGTTATATGTTAATGAATGAATGTTATATGTTATTAATGGATGAATGAATGATTAATGTTATATGATCGGGTATGGGGAATTGAGAGTGATGTGAAGGGGGGGGGGGCAAATGAGCTTCCATCATCACGTGGTTGGCCCTGTTAAGTAGAGAATATTAAACTATTCTTGAAACAAAGAGAAGCTCGATAAGGTAATGCGTTTTTCAATATAAGAAATGCATTGTTTGACGCATCAAACCAATATATATGCAAAGATGAAATAAAGTGCTAACTTTTCACTATGGTAGTAGAAAAATGATTCTTTATACCCTAAATACATGCTTTGCATCATAATTTAAAGTTGTTTCCATTCCAATGTTCTGAGTTTAGTTTGTTTGTATGACTTTGTATGAATACCACATTGTGTTGTGTGTGGATTTGGTTTCAAAACTCTGTTTCTTCTATTTTTAGTGGTGACATAACTCTAAAATTTGACTTTTGTGCATAACAGGTTAGTGGAAAAATTGACAGCTCTGAAGGGTTTAGAGGCTCGATTGAGATAGATACACAATATTTGGATCTTGTTGTTGATGGGAGGCTTCAACTTAACCATGAAATTTTGCACCATCTACAGGTATGCAAAAATTTCTCTACTTACATTCATTCTTGATCATAAATGTTCTAAATGATATTAATGCTTCAAACTTAAGATTCATTTCATTGTTATAATGATCAAAATGTTATACTTTTCTATACATTCAAGAGTTCTCTTGCCCCCTACCCTTTGCTCTCTCCCCCCTCCTTTTAAGAATTTTCTTTGTCATAAAAGATTCACATTTCTTTCTCATTTACACAAATTTATCGAAGCTCTAGGAGTGAATAAAGATATGTAAAAGATGATGGATTATGTCTAAACAACTTTCCATCTTATAGCTAATTAAATCCTTAATATTTGAATAGTTTAGAGCTCGAATAATGCATGTATATGCATGTGTAGCAATAAGGGAGCATTGATATTTTTCGGCATTGCATTGAGGAAATTTTTTTCTCTTATACCTACCCTCGTCTAGACATGGAGGTATATAATATTGGTTTCTTGGTTTTTTCTGTAAGTAGTTAATTTCACAGAGGAAGACTAAAATATTCTTAATGTCCTGTCAGGTGTGAAAGCATATGAATCACTTACTAAAGGCACCATTTTGTATTCATCCAAAAACTAGTTTGTTCTTCTTTTATGTTTGCATGTGTTTTTTTAGGCTCTAGAGATGTAGCTCGGCTCTTTCCTTTGCACTTTTCATCTATTTTGATGATTACAGTAGTTTGTCCTCATAATTTTTTATGTAGATATGTTTGTAACCTTATTTTCTACCAATCAATTTGCAAACCAGTTACATATTAAGGACCATTTCACTAACTTGTAGTCATCCATTACTTCATATGTTGTAGGTTGTGTCTTTGTGCCAATAAATCTTGATGATTGCGAGAACTTTAATTCTACAAGTGTACCCACTCTTTCTCAAGTAAAAGTTTTACCTTATTTTATAGTACTTTAAATGGTTAATTGAAGGTGCTTCTTTAGATCTGAGATAGTTGAACCCTGGATTAAAATATGGTATTAGATGGGAAGTATAATGATAAAACTGAGGTCCATTGAACACAAGCTCTGTTCTCTTGACACTGTTCAACATTTTCCCTACACATTTTCTCTTCAATCCAGATGTTTCTTAACTCCTTCCCTTGTTAGCCCTTGGTTGTTCTCAAGTGTAATGCTTTTTCTATGCATCTTGTAGTCTGCATGTATGATCAGTCATCTCTTATGAAGCATGGATAACCTTTCATGGAATTGTTGTTGTAATTAGACAATTGCCATTGTAAGAATAATCATTTAATTTGTATGGAAGTAAGTCTTTTTCATATTATTTGACTTGGTATTGTAAACTTGTCTTTGTAGGATTCTCTAGGGGGGAACAACAGAACTATGATGATAGGTAGATTTGTACAACACCATAAATCATTTTGCATTATCAATATATTGCTTATAGAATACTTTATGCAAGTAAAATGGAATGTGCAATGACAATTGGTCTCGAATTCAAATCTGAATATAAGTACATTACACAAGAAGATGGTATCTATTCTATGATTTAAAGAACCCCAAAATAAGAAAATTAATAGGTTCCATCTATTTACTTGCTCTTAGACACTTGTTTAATCGGCGAGACCCTCAGAATGTCTTGCTAATAACCAACAGTGTTCAAAACTCCTCAAGAGGTTAGATCGGTGTGACATTGGATATGTCTCACCAATGGAAGTCATCGGCAAGACATGGACTATCAGAATGAGTTTTCTATCCTATTCTGATGATTGATCTCTCACTGATGGGTTGGCTTCGATGGTCATCACCAAGAGTCTCTACAATGACATGGTGTAGGTCTATTTAAAACTCATGCAGAGGTCAAATCGGTGTGACATTGGATATGTCTCGCCAATGGAAGTCATCGGCAATACATGGACTATCAAAGTGAGTTTTCTATCCTATTCTGATGATTGATCTCTCACTGATGGGTTGGCTTTGATGGTCATCACCAAGTCTCTCCGCGATGACATGGTGTAGGTCTATTTAAAACTCCTGCAGAGGTCAGATTGGTGTGACATTTGATCTGTCTTGCTGATGGAAGTCATCAGCAAGACATGGACGATCAGAGTGAGTTTTCTATCTTGTGCCGATGATTGATCTCTTGCTGATGGGTTGGCTTTAGTGGTCATTGCCAAGAGTCTCCGCGATGGTACATTTCAACGAATATTTAAAAAAAAAAATTGCATTATTTCGTCACAATTTCGGCGAAGGAAACCAACGAATAATCGAAAAGGTCCGACGAAGTTGTTATAGCTAGATGAATGCTTCGTCGTAACTACTTGCCCATTTCGTCAAAATGGCGATGAAATTATGGTGTTGTTTCGATGCTTTGGAAGAGCCATTGCAATTGTGTTTTGGTTATAATTCATCGTGGATACACGGAGTTGTCGTCGATATTCTGATGAACAACAGAGGCATTTTATGATGTCGACGATCGACGAATCTAGGCTGCTATTTCGACGTTTAATTCTTCATCTGAATTTTGACAAAAATTGGTGACGAAAATTATTTCATTAGTTCGTCGGTTGTCCAACAAAGCTTTGTCACAAGACCGATGAACGTTTGTCAAAAATGAAGTCAAATTCAGTAGTGACGGGAAGACAAAGAGGGTGAATTAGGTAGTCGAAGACTTCCTTTGAATGTATTATATGGACCAATAGTATAGGTGGGAAGAATATTTGCCTTTGGTAGAGTTTTCTTACAACAAATCCTATCATACATCCTTAGGCATGGCACCATTTGAAGCCTTGTATGGGCATAAGTGTCATACCCCCATCAGTTGGGATAAATTGGAGGACAAGATCACAGTAGGACCTAAAATGCTCAAGGAAATGAAAGAACAAAAGAGGGTCATTAAAAGCAGATTGAAAGAGGTGACAGACCGATAGAAGAGTTATGTCAACAAGTATTGAACTCTTAGATAGTTCCCAATAGGAGATAAAGTTTTCTTGAGAGTTAAACCTCATAAAATTTCTATTGCTTTTAGAAAGTCTTCCAAGTTGGCCCCAAGATATGTGGGACCGTTTGAATTCTTGGAAGTGATTGACCCAGTTGCTTATAGACTAGCTCTACCACCTATTCTAGATCAAATTCATAATGTGTTTCATGTTTCTTTGCTTAATCCATATCATCATAATGTGACACATGTATTTGATTGGAAATCCTTGTAGGTAGAAGATCAAGGAGTGGTGCTAGTGGAGCCCATTATAATCCTGGATAGACACAATGTTAAGTTGTGAAGCAAAGATATTGCTTAGTTTAAGGTCCAATGTGACTAGTACTCAAAGGATAGTGCTACTTGGGAGGATGCAGAAGAAATAGAATGCTCCTTTCCACATTTTCTTTCTTGAAAAAGAAAACAATTTTGTTTGAAATTTTTTGGATTGAGATACTATGATATTTCATGCTTTAAATTGTGATGTTGAAATAGACATATATTTTTGATGTGATGTTGAAATGGACATATATTTATGATGTGATGTTGAAATAGACATATGTTTTTGATGTGATGTTGAAATAGACATATATACTTTTGATGAGATGTTGAAATAGACATGAATGTTCAAATTTTGATATGATGTTCTTTTATTCGACTTACTAGACATCGGGATGATGTCTCTTCCAAGAGGTGAAGGATGTCATAACCCAATTTTATTGCATATTTATTATAACATGGTAAATTGAATTATTCAATAAATTCAATAAATATTAAAAAGAGAATTTGAAATATTTGAAAATTGAATGAAAGAAGTTGACTAATGTTGAATTTGTGAATTTTTGGAAATTATTTTATATGTTACCAAGAATTGAACGTTACTAATCAATTTGCAAGTGCAAGTGTGTGTAGTTGCAAGGTGATAGGTTGAAGGATGAGAACACGATTGAAGTAGGATTGTTTAGCCAGATCGAATTATAAGCCAGTTGGAATATGGGTGTACACACCACAAATGGCATGATGACTTGCATTTGAACTAATGTGCATATAAGAGTACACAATTTCTTGACTTGAACTGTTTTATTGTTTGAAAATGAATGGCTTGTAGATTAAAATTTGTTTACTTAAACTTTGTTTTTGAAGAAAACAGAAGTGAGTATTGTAAAGAATTTTTTTTTGTTAGTATAAATATATATATATATATACATACATATATATAGATGCTCAAAATGAAAATTCAAGTTCCTTGTTTTAAATAATAATGTATGGAACTTATAAGCAATTCTAAACAAACAACTTATATAAGAATGCATATATATACATGTATGTAAATAAAATTTGAATAAATACATACATGCATATATATATAGGAGAAAATTTGCACCCCTTGTGTAAATTCTCATTTCACATACCCTCACCTTAGAAAATCAAATCTAAAGGTGAAAGTCCACATCACCCATCCAGAATGCATCCAATTGGTGCATGTTTTGTGTGTTGGTGGGGGAATTGTCATCACAGACATGAGCATGGTGCATAGACGTCTACACGGCGCACTGTCGTCCCTAACAGATTCCTGCATCTAGAGTCCATAGGTGCATTACACACCTAGTTGGGGTCGAATTGTAACAAATCTATGTGACCAACCAACCCAGAAAATGGCTCCCTTTGGCCTTCAAATCCATTCATCTCACTATTCATCTTTTCACAACTTCTTGACATTCTCAAGCATTCTTCACTTCATCTTCTCACAATTCCAACAATCTCTCCAGTTTTCATAGCTTAAAAATTGTAGTAACTTGACACTCCATCAACTCCACATTGCACATGTGAAGCTGCCATAGAAGTTTCCAGCTTGGAGTCTTGTGAGACCTCCCTTCACCATGGTTGTGGTGGTGGTGACTTTTCCATGTTCTTTTCTTGCATTCTCCCTTCATTGGCCTTGAGAGCCTTTGGGTGGAGGTGGTAACACTTCATTCCTCTCCTTTGTGATTTTATAGACTAGCATTTGTCTTTTGAAGTGTTCATTGCACTTCTTTCTATTTTCTTTATCATATTTTTTGCTTCGTTTCTTTATGGTTGTCCGTGGAGGTGGAAACACCAAAGTGAGGGCTTGATTGAGGCAAACCCCTATATAGTCCCAACAATTTTCCTCTTCTTGCTTGTGTGTAGGTGAACGTGTGTGTGGAGCTTGTTGGTGAACTGGCATTTTAGTGAGTTGGTTTTCATCACCTTAGACTTTATCTACTTATTTTATTTTCGCACTTTATATATTTTATCATTCTATCATTTTCATTAAAATCATCTAGCTAGGCTGTAAGTAGGTTTTTTGTAGCTTCTCTACTATACTTTATGTAGACACATAAAAAATTCCTCATAATCATTTTTATCCATTGTATATTTCATTTGATCATTTGCATAATCATATCTCCATATTCATAAAAATGTTAAAATATTGCATATTTCACTAAATGCATTTGCATAATCATTTATCCATCTGCGTAGTTCATTAATCCATTTCATTTAAATATATTTGCATAATTATTAAAATATCCCTTTCATTAAACCATTTTCACCCATTTCATAAACACATTCATATAAGCATTTGTCCATTTCATAAATATTTATCATCATTTCATTAAAGAATATACATAAACATTAATTCACATTCATAAACTTCATTTGCACAATAATTCTCATTAACTCTATTTACATAACCATTAAAATATTCATATTCACTAATATCATTCATTCATTTATGAAATATTCATAAAATCCCACATAACCATTATCCCACATTCTTCCCAAAATGTGGATTCACCCATGAGGACATCTATAAAATTCCTCTTCCTCCTCACTTTTCAAACACAACAACTTGATTTCGTTTGATCAATTTCCATTCTACATAGCCTCTTGTGCTTTTGTTGTAAAAGGTTGAGAGCAAAGACAAGATCTTGTAGATAGGATAACAATGGAGTTATCTTTCCTTTTGAATGCATTTGCTTTGATTTCTTAGAATTAGTATTTCATTTCTACATTTTGTCTTCATTTTGGAAAAGCTCTATTAGAATGATGTTGAAAGCATGTTGATTTTCATTTGTGAACTCAATCAACTTTTAGTTTTCAGCATCATACATATGGTGAACATGACATGAATGGCTGCATGTTTATAATTTTCTCATTCTCCGACTGCATGCTTATGGTTTCCTCATTTTCAAATTAGTTTATTTCAATGTGAACTTTTTTATATTCTAAATGTAGATTTTATGTGCACTCCCTACAATTTCTACATGCGCACTCTCTTGATGATAAGACTATCATTTACCATTATATTATTGTAATGACATGTATGCATGTGAATAAGGAAATTTGAAGACTGTTCTAGTATCTTTGGGGATTGCAGATTATAAGCATTGATCTAAAACCCCTTTAAATAAGAACAACACCTATGAGATAATGCATCTGTGTGTTTTCTTACAGTGGTCCAGAATGAGTCGCCTCTAGGGGTACACACTAGAGGAAGTCTTTTGCAATTTCATCCTTCATATCGATAGCCTTAAACTTCCCTTCTGAATTATCCCTTTTGACTTGGTTTTGACCCATCCTCTTGGCTGAGCTCATACTTAGCACCCAAAAAAAACTCCCTCAAATTTGATGCAAACCTTTCCACTTGCGTAGGCTCTGAAATTTTTTTCTTCCTACTAACCACCTTCGCTTTCTCTCCAAAATCCTTCTATTCCTAATTCCTTTAGAATTATTCTACTGCCCATTTCTTGTGATAGAGAAAGCGGAGACATCTGACTTAACCTTTCACCAAAATAGTCTTAATGAGTGAAAGAAACCCTTTACAGGACATTACCGGACTGATGTTCAAATCCGTTTTTCTCTTCCATATGTTGCCTATGCACACATATACTGTGTAAACACAACTTGCCGAGCCGTCTGCAAAGATGAGGAGCGAGAAAAGTGAGAGAATGAGAAGCCCTCAATTGATATAGAAGATGTTCCACTCCACTGAAATCTACTTCTCATAGACCTCTATGTCCTACTTCTCTTCCCCTTTGGGATGATCAGTAAACATAACAACTATCAGAGGGTACATTATAGTCTAGCATTATTTCATTTCTGCAAATAAATCCATTGAAGCTATGATTATTTCCTTTGGATCGACCTTAGAAGATTATATTGCATATTGGTTCATTGTATATTGTGATTAAGGAGCAGCAACATTACATACCCACACTTTTTTCCATACTTTATTTCTTTGTCTGAATGCTCAAGGTCGACTGGATAGTACTTGTGCTCATTCATACGCTACTTTTCATTTTCTTATGTGAAGTAATCTAAGGCGTTTTGCCTTTAAATCTTCATCATGGACCTGCATCAAATTTGAAGACTCTGCCTACATGAATTCCCTTCTCTGAAAACTTTTCTTTTCCTACATTTATTCCCTACAAAATCTCCTGCAAAACTTCACTCCCATCGTGGTCTTTGCATGCATTCTCTGACATAATTAATTGGTTAGTTTTGATTAATTTAAGTAGATTTAGATTTTAGATTAACTTAGTTTAAAGTTTAAATTTAATTTTTTAATTTAGATCTAACTATTAGATTTAGATGTAATTTCAATTTAGATTAATTTAATTTAGATTAGATTTAGTTTAGAATTTAATTTAAATTATATTTTAGTTTTTAAATTTTAACTTTTAAAGTAGATTTAGCTTTTTTTTATTTTGATTTCTAATGTAGATTAGAATTTAGAATTAATTTAATTTAGGTTTAATTTAGTTTGGATTAAATTTTAATTTACATTTTAGAGTAAATGTTAATTTTTTTTCTTAATTTAACTTTAGTTTTGTGGCTAATTTTGCTAATTGGGATTTTGTACAAGTTCGCATGTCAAAGACTTGAAAGGTGAAAACATAAATACATGTTTGCCGAAGACTGAAAATTAGAAAACTACTAATGACATTTGGTGCAGGACGTTTCTCGAAGAATTGATTTTTTTAAATTGATTTTCTTTTAGTATAGAAAACATTTCAATTGGTGCTTAAAAAGAACCTTGTTTGTTGTGTTTGGTGCGCTTGAACATTCTATGTTACTCAAGCTAGTGTGCATGTATCTCTCCCCTTGCACACTTGTGTAATCCTAGGTGACCAGAAATACATGTTGGTCTCCTTTTTTTTTAGGAGAGGCTTCCTAGGGGATTTCATCACCTCAGGGTTTGACCTCAAGCATGTTTTTCGGTAAGCTATATCAAAGGGGGGAAGAATGAAAGTTATACCCCAAGGAGTGGCCAGTGTCATTTGAACCCAAGCCGTGAGTCCCTCGGTCCGCCGAGACTTGCTGGTGATGAGAGTGGGAGTGGGTCTCCCAGTTCTCAGGCTATTACAAATGGGCTCTTTGTTCACAAAATCTCTTACTAGACACCTCTTGTTTTAGAAACCAAAATCCTTCTATTTGTTTGTGTAGGAGGTCGAACCTCTGAATTCATCCCCACTTTCGTGGTTCGAAGTAGAGATAGAAAATTCTTCTTTGGGGAATTTGGAGTTTGGTGTACCCGAGAAGTGAGTGTCATAGAGGGGATCCAGTGTCACCAAAATCCTAAGCTATCCACTCTAAATAGGCGTGGCTAGAGAAATCCAAGTGGGAACCCAACAAATATTGTCTCTGCCAGCCTAGGATTTGTTCTTGTATTGCAATAATCAAACAATGTTGATAAAAAATAAAAAAAATTAAAAAAACTCAAAAAAATTCTATCTATTGTGTCTTGTGTGTGTGTTCAAAACAAATCTCAAACAAACACCACACCTGAAACTTATGACATTTAAACCTTGACACAACTAGGCCAACACATCCAAAAGAAGCTTGACATTTAAATATATTTAGACCAAGGACTTGTTCACTTCATTTTTTCCATAATTCATTTATCCATCACCTCATCTTTTTGCATTAGACATTCCCCATAGATTAAACTTTAGGTCATCCTTTTAGCTTGCATAAACCTCTTGATTAGGAAGCCCATCAAAACTAGACTAGACTATAGCTTTAAATTTGTATTCTCTTGACCTTATCTTTCGGATAACAATCATCCTAGTCCTTCATCATTTAGGTTGGTTCCTCAGCTCATCAGTCTAGTTTGAGACCACCTTTTCAACACATCCTATCACTCTTTACTATACCCAAGGTCATTCACAATTAGATTAGTTGCTATACTTATCTTAGTTTGATTAGCAACCATATCTTAGGTTTTACCCTTCATTTCGTGTTTTGCATAACTTAGTCATAGACTATCATCACTTTGACTCTTAATAGAGGCATCAATATTAGGCATCCCTATATATTCAAAAATCCAAAAAAATAGTTGCATTGCATTTAGGTATACCTTATTACAAAAAACATCGTTTTAGTTTCATATCATCCACCTTCCCTTTGCAATTCCTTTCATGGTTGAAACTAGGTCACAAAGAAGACGAAAAGATAGGGCTTCCCCATCGAACAATGAATTTTTTAACCCATTTGCAAACTCCTCACATGGGACACCTAGACCTAGACCCTACAAATCCCTATTGGATAAATTTGTCACTAGAGACGAAAATGGAAACATTATCATCAAAGAACTAGAAGTTGTTGCCCAAGATCCTGAGTTTTCCTCTTTTGTGGATGAATTCTTGGCACATGACCCTCAATGTTACCTAGATAAATTATTGAAATAAGGTGTCACATTACCTCCTGATTTTGATGTCAATACATTACAACCATCATCCACATCCATCAACCAAACTCAAGGAAACAATACAATTGTCTCTAGTATCTATATCTTGCAAGTCAATACATCAATACCATTAGGAGGAGAAACACAAGATGCAACAACAATTCACACCTCCTTATTTTGCACACAAGGCATTATACAAGGTACAACGTAAGGGATGACCTTTAACACAATGCAACCAATGAAACAGTCCCTAACATAGTCCATGTCACAACCCCTTGGTTCTACACCTAATCCATTTACTACAATAAAAATATCTCCAAATCCATTTGGAGCATTTAGTGCCTCAAACACCATATCTTCAAATTCATTTGGAGCATCAAGTGCCACGAACACCACATCATCGAATCCATTTGGAACATCTAGGGCCTTGAACACCATATTATCAAATCTTTTTGCAACAAATAAAGGGACTAGAGTTCATAGATATGGAACTAACATAAACACCAATGTGCCACAAGGTCCTAACACAAGTGTTCCTCAAACAAATCCTCAAGGATCTCTCCAATTCAACACTCAACATTCACAAGGTCCAAATACTTCTAATTATTTTTTAGGTGCAATCTAATACCTACATCCCAACTCAAACTTTCACCTCACACATTCCAACTCATAATACACGCATCCCTCAAATCCAAATTCCTACCTTGAATTACATCTCGACCATTACTCATACCATCCTGACTTCGAACAACACCAACATACCACCCCTTCAACACATTGGATTTCAAAGTATAAATCTTGGGCCTTACCAAAATACAGTTGCAAAAACTATAGATACAACACTCACACCATATGATGTCCTAGATAATCAAATGTTGGCCTTGCAAAAGAAAATGGAAACCATGACATTGTCAAATAAGAAAACTTTCTCTATCCAAGAGTTATGTCCTTACCCATTTGATAATGTCCTTACCCATTTGATAGGACATTATACATGCCTCATTTTCCTCCAAATTATGTCATGCCAACTTTACCTAAATATAAAGGAAGAGGAAACTCCATTAAACATGTGAGGGAATTTCATATGACCTTGATTGACATTTCTTTAGAACAAACATATTTAATGAGATTATTTCCTAGGAGTCTCATAGGACATGCTTTAGAATAGCTCTCCCACCTACCGGCAGGCATATGATCATGGGATGAACTGGTTGAAAAATTTATCACTCACTTTGCCTTCAATATCAAAAATGACATCACCATTTCTACCTTATGTCAAACTAAACAAGAAGAGAGTGAAGCTTTCATAACATTCTTCCAGAGATGGAGAAGTTTAGCTAGTTGTTGTCCTGTTGAAATTCCTGAAAAATAGAAAATTATCATGTTTGTGCAAAACTTGAACAAAAACTTAAAATATGCATTGGAGGCTCATTGTTGTTCCACATTTTCCAACATTTTTTAAAAAGGGGCCATCCTCGAGAAAAACATTATCGCTACTAGAGGGGAAATTAAAACTTATACCAAAACACAAAATGCCCAAGGAGCATCAAATGATAAAAATAAGTTTTGGTCCCATAACAAGAATGTAACAAATGATGGAGTCATAGACACGAAAGTTGTGAACAAAATAGGTCCCACATTGACTCTTAAATCACCCAACATGAACAATAACACACTATATGTTTCCAACCAAGCAACTAACATGATCGAAAATAAAAAAGAACGAGGACCCCCAAGACAACCAAGGAAATACACATGAAGACAATACACTCCTTTACCATAACCAATTGAATTTGTCCCGAACAAGCTAGTACAATCAAACGTCATACAACTCCAAGATCCAAAACCATATGACCCTAGACAATTCAATCCCTCTTAATGGGATGACAATGCCTTTTGTAATTACCACCGCATCAAAGCGCATAAGACCTTGTCATGTTGTCAGTTGAAGAACATGATTCAAGACCTAATTGAAAATGATACCATAGAGGTTGAGGGAAAACAACAAACTTCCAATAAATACCATATGATTTTCAAGAATCCATTGCAAGACCATGGAAAAGCCTCCAATTCAGGTCAAAAGATAGATGACCATGCCAATTATACCAATGCCTCTTTGGACCACACAATTATTAACCACCTTCGAGTTGCTGATGATAATGTTAATACAATCACCATTAAAAAATATCTTGAATGTGCTATTACTACATGTAGAGCTAAGGTTACCATATTTGGTCCTCCTCCAAAGCAGCCATAATCAAAAACCCAATCAATCTTTTTGACCAATTGGGAAAGACACCCACACAGATTTCCATCCTTGAGCTTCTGTGCATATCACCTGAATAGAAAGCTATACTCAATAAGGCTCTGAAAGAAACCTCTTTCCCTACCGACCTGGACATCAAACAATCTAAAGTCATGGTTGGATATTTGGCTAACTCCCACCATGTCTCCTTTTCTAAAAAAAATTACTCTACATCCAATTCAAACCATAATGACCCATTACACCTTGAGTTCTTCATAAACAAACACAAGGTCATACAAGTCCTAGTAGATGGTGGAGCCAGATTGAAAATTTTCACTTTAAAACTAGTAAAGGAATTGGGCCTCTCTAAAACATGTGTGGATACAAATAAGAGAATTTTCATCAAACCCTACGATGACAAAGAACATTCTTCTGAGGGAATTATCACACTACCTATCAAGGTTGGACCTGCAGTACTAGATACCACATTTCAAGTCCTAAATCTTGAACTACCATAAAACTGACTCCTCAACTGACCATGGATCCATGCCATGAAAGTCATTCCATCCACATACCATCACTATCTAAAGTTTCCCCATGAATGCACTAAAATTACAGTCGCAGGAGATCCCGACCCCTTTCAATATTGCAACAATCTAAGAGGGACTACTCAATTCCAAGCGCATGTCAACCAAGAAGCCTCATCATCTCGCTACATTGATCCTGGATATTCATTAACCAAATCATCCACTTCATTTACCCTTCCATCCAATCCCAAGGTCAAATTTCATGATATGGGATGTGGAGAATACTGTATGGATAATTTATCAAAAACGACAATGCTAATGTTATCAAGAAAGATCAAAATTCCAAAAATGATGTCAAGACAACTACAGAAGGAACACAAAAGGATGGTTGTGCTTGGATTGAAACCTTTTGGGACCCTAATGATACATTTCCCTTTGCCATATCTTCTTCCACTCAAGGTTTTCATATCCATGACAACCCCCTATTTGACCAGGACATCTACGATAGCCCACTTTTTGATCATGACCCCACTGAGGATATTGTTACCAAATTTTCACCTACAAAGTTCAATTTGGTAGAGCTAAAGCAGTTGATTAAATTAAGAGGTGAAATATATTTTAACATATTTCTACCATGCTTAACCATTTCTTATCTAAGTTTCCAATTGAGAATTCAACTTTCATTGTGCAATGTGTTACAATAGAAAGAAATTGCATAAATTACAAGATTGCTTCATTCATTTATGTACTGTTTCATTCATTTTGTAATGAAATATATACAAGATTTCAAAGTCTTGTTGTTCTATACATTGAAAATAAAAGAATGATAAAATGTCCCACAAAAGTCGTGGGAGTAGCTGAACTAAAGCAACATAGAGATACACTATACATTTGAAGATGAAAGTAATGAAAGGAGCACATAAAGACAAACATAACCACCATTGCCTGGAAGAATCTTGGGTGGGTCTTCATTGTCTTTATCTCCTCCTCGTTCTTGAACTTCAAATGAACCTACATCATGATAAAAGAGTTGGTTAGAGCTCTAGATATGAATCTCACTGTATACCCTATAAACATAAATATAACATATTCCTATGATGCTTTAAGTTAGTTGAGCAAGTATCAGATGTATTGGAGAGAGCCTAAAAATCAAACATCACAAGAGCATTGAGCTTCATTGTTTTTTACTAACATGTTTTTTCACTATGTAGGTATAGGTGAAATCTTGTTGCTAGATTCATCCTTTTGACATCATAGCATGTGGTGAAAAAATGGGCTCCCACAAGGGTTGAGCCTAGCATGCTTCCCCCAAGTCTCAAGAGGGGAATGATATAGGAAAACACATTCAGAATGTTCAAATAAAAGCATTTTCAGCTAAAGGAGTATTTCACAAAGTGACTACAAGAATAACAAATTCATTGCTAATTCATGACTATCAAGTCAAAAGAAGCAATGTGACTTCCCTTTCACTTTGAAATGCTCACAAATGAGCAATGAGCTCATTTAAGATACTAAACTAATCTATAGAACAAAATAAAAATGTATATTTCTCATGATGGAGTTTTATTTGCAAACAAGATTCCATGTTATCATTGTTTAGTTTCATTGAATGGTGTTGTATCATATCTTATTGTTGCCATATATAAATATTTTCTATTGTTTATGTTGTTTGAAGTACATACCATAAAGGTAGAGATGATGACAAACAAGCTCACAAGACCAAAGACAAAGTACATCAAATGATTGATTTAGGAGCATAAGATGGTAATCATGCCTTCTTCATGACTGTAGATGCAAAATATGGTTGATGGATATCTCAGCCAGCATGGTCTTGGGAGTTTTAGTATGATATAAAAATTACAAGGAAAGAGTAAAAGTGTAGATCATCACTGCACATCAAGGGAGCCTCAACATTCATTACATGAGCACATCTATAGTAAAAGAAACAATTGCTAGCCTTTAGGCCAATGATAAATATTGGACAACAAAGAGAAAATAGACCTACTTTACCAGTGTACAAGATAAGTGTGGAATGGTGTTAGTGCTCATTTAAGGAGTATCAAATGAAGGGAATGAGTGAACAACAATAAGATAAAATTGTTAAAGTCATAATTCATCTTCAATAATATGTGCAATATATGAAATTCATCATAAATCTGTGTATGCAAAATTTGAAGGAGACAATGATTTTGCATATAGAGCAACATCATCACTAAAGCCAGTGAAAAGGTCATTGAAGAACAATGAATGTATCTTTCAGGGGTGAAGCATAATATCAAAATCTGCATTTTTTGTAGTACATAATGCTTTAGAAACATCATTCATTTATTAGGAAGTTGCAAATGATACTCAATAGTGATAGCTCAATTGGATACAAATAATGAGTTCACTATCTTGGAAGAGCTCAAGAAATTGAGGACAACAATAGTGTCAATGCTAAGATGTAAAATACTCCAGTAAAAGCAAGTGTAGAGGTGTAAATAAATTAGAAGAAATTGACAAAACCCTTGATACTTGAGAAGAAAAGAAAGAACCTCCATTTGTTTCTTCATAGAATGGAAATATAAAATACAGTGGCAGACATGAAGGGTTTTGAGGAAAGAATGCAAGTATGAAGACACCTAGAATGTGCTCCAAAATGCAAACCCATAATGGAATAAGAGATTCTGTTCATTCCTTTTAGAAAATTAAACAATATTATCCCCTTCCTATCATATTCAGAAGCCAAAAAATGCATTTCTTGAAAGAGCATTATAGAGCTAGGTTTTCAAGAAGAACGGGTTTGTGTTTTTATTGTGAGGCCAAACCCACAAGGGTTTACATAGAGAGAAGTTTACATATATACAAAAAATTGAAAGAGTTTGGGGTTTTGAGAGGTCATAGCCTTTCATGGAGGAAGAACTTCTTTTCACTTCTTTCAAGAAAATGAACAAAATTATCTCTCTTTTGTCACATTCAAAAAATGAAGAAAACCCTCGAGCTTATTCAAGAGAAACCTAGATGCCTCTCAACACAAATGAATCTGTGGCCATGAAAGTTTATATGGCCCTCATAAATAAAAAGTGACAAGCTAAAATACAGAGAATAATATTTATACTACATTATTTTCTAGTTTCTAAAAGTAAACAAGATAGTAAAGCTCATGGCCTTAGCAGGGAGATAGTAAATAAAACTCTATAGAGGCTGAACATTTGCAAGAAGGCAAGATATAACAAAATTTTCAAGTAGTTTTCTATATAAAATGAATAGAGATTTCTTCTTTTCCATAAGACAAGGTACAGAGAAGTGCTTAACCACAACCTTGAGGAAGATTCAAGCATCTTAGAATAGAGAAACTACCTCTCAAGTGTCCATGTAAGCTTTAGAAAAGTCCAATGTCAACCTCAAGATATAGAAGGAAGTCTTATAAAAATATGAAAATGAAAAAAAATGCATCAAAATATGATAGTGGCCACGGGTAGGAGCCATGAAGGGCTTTAAAAAATTTAGGAAAACATAAGATTTTGGAATTTCTATGCAAATAATGTCTTACCCAATGTATGAGTGCAAAAGAAAGATCCCATAAAAGCTTCAAAATTTGACATGAAAGCAAAAGATTTCAAAGGGTTCAAGCTCAAACCCTAATTCCATGGTGGCAGCCAAGCAGAGCTGAGTTCTCCAAAAAAACCAAAATGCAAATGAGGGTGAAAAGAAAGGAGGTTGAAACTTTTTTCCTAGGGTTTTCCCACTTTTCCCTAATTTGATCTTTTACATTTTTCCACATTGATTAAAATGTGTATTCCTTCACTAATACCTTCATGGTGTTATGCTTTTCTTTGCATATGTGTTACAAGCCTAGGCATCTCAATGCCTTAGTTCTTTTCCTTGATTTTTGAATAAACATCATATAGCCTATGCCTTTGATGATATTTTCTGATTTTTATAGAAAATCAAATGCCTAAGTGGGGATATATTATACACTTTGCAAAATTTGAGTCAAAATTGTTAAGTTCCTTCTATTTGTTTTGCAAAGTTGTCAAAAATCAATTCAAAATCAAGTCTCTTTCCCTTTTTCTTTTTCAAAAATTGAAACTGCAACATTGTAAAACAATATTAAGGCAATGTTTCTATAAATTTCCTTAGTAATTGTTATTTAATAATGTAGTAAAAAATGAAAGCAAGTGTTGAGTGGGGAAATTTTCTTATTTTAGTTTGATTCCCATTTGAGAAAAATAGAAAAAATAGGTGAACTGAGCTTTCCACTTCTGATTTTTAGTCATAACTGAGTGCTTTTGAGTCCTTTTTGCGTTGAACCTCTTGGGAGGGAAGCTTTCCATATTTTTCATTCATTTTGGAGACATTGGGGCCCTAATTTGGTGGTTTTTTTTCCGTTGTTCGAAAACCACATTAGAATTACTATTTTGAGGAGCAGTTCACTTAGATTTTTCCTTCTCACTCTTGGAGACATATTGAAGGCATATATTGGAGAAAAACTTAGTTTTTTTGGAGTTCAGATTTGCTTCTTTCTCTCTTGCTCTTGACTACTTGGAGAGAGCTTTGTAAGCCTTGATTTGTACTCATAATTTCATATTCTCATACTCCTTTCAGCTCAATAAAAGCAACAGAGCATTCATGTCTCATTTTTTGTCTCATTTTGCAGTAATAATTTGATTTTGTCATTGTGACTCTGAATATTGAATCCTTTTTGTCTTATTATTGCAAGTGTGGGTGTAAAAATTTCATATAATATAGGTTGTATGTTGTGTTTGATTTCGAACCTTCGTGCAAATCACTTTTTTGTTGTATGTTGCATATGAGGTTGTGAGAGTTAGTGTTTTGAGAGCTAATTGTGAGTGGAGTTAGTGAATAGATTTAAAGTTTTATTGCATCACCCATTGTATTTTAGGAATTTCATTTTCATAGTTATCCTTCTATCCCTTTTCTCATAAAGGTCTTTAGTTTAGGTGATCTACCAGGGGAATTAGCCCTCTTTGTAGATTCATTCTCATCATAAGTTACCCATGACTTGAGAACATTTCCATGTTTCAACAAGAGAGTTAAGTTTGACTTATCTAGGGTGCAATCCTGATTGACAAAAAATATCCAATCATCATCCTTCCATCCCACCTACCCAAGGCTAGGATATGTATCTTCTACTGTCATCTCTACTAAGCCACCTTGCCAGGTCGTTAAGGATGTGCAAGCTTCCTTTGACGTTAGTAGTACCAAAAAGGATAGTCCCAAATACTCCATTGATGGCATCACCACTCTCGTTTGTCCACTAAACATTCCTGTCACTTTGCCTACTTCCTCCATATCACTCATTCCCATCCACATCACAGACATGGATCAACAATACATAGCTCAAGAAAAGAATAAAGGAAAAGCTCCAATGAACAAGCTACCTTTAAAAGGAGATCAAGCATCAAGAGACATAATGGAAATAAAAGAAGATCCAGAAAATCCACTTAGCCAAAATAAAAAGCTATTGGATGAATAAAAAACAAAATAAGATCAAGATAGGTACCCTAACCAAAATAAAAAGCTATTGGACAAATAAAAAATAAAAGTCAAAAGTGAAAGAAAGAAAAAGTTAATCTCCAAGTATGTTGCTCCATCAAAAATCATTAGGGGCATCTATCAAGGAAAAAATTCAAACAAAGGGCTTATTGATCCAAGGTCTCCATCCACATCACTCTCACTCAAACCATATATTCCATTCCACCCATCCATGTTCACATATCTGTCATATCGCACAATTGGTGATGTCTTTCAATGTATCTTTGATGATGACCACTTCACGAACTCTAGCTCATTGGTCGCCCAAGCTCCTTTTCGTCTAAGGCTTGATGGCCCACGTAGTGTGCACATTAGGGATTCTACCACAACCTCTTTTATCTACTACATCTATCATCCTTAATATTTTCCACTTATACTCCTCATCCCGATTGGGTCCTTTCATCCAACATGGTCATCCAAATAGGCTCAGGGCATTATCAAGGCAAACTATGGATCAGGTGTTTATCAATTCTATACCTAGCTTCAGAGAGCTATGAAAAAATCCTGAAAAAATAAAAAAAATGACAAAAAGTCTTGAAAAAATACAAAAAAATGAGAAGCCCTGAAAAAATACAGAAAAAATGAGAAAAGCCCTGAAAAAATACAAAAAAAAGGAGAAAAAGTCCTAAAAAAATATAATTTAAAAAAAAAGAAAGTAAAGAGAATTTTTTTTCCCAATAGTGAAAACTATGTCAGTGGCGCTTTGGATAAGTACCTTGGTGAAAACCTAGAAAATAGGCACCATGTGTAGTCAGTTGTTGCTCCATCATCTACTATCACTCTATCTGATCTTCCACCCCAATTCATAATAATTCCTTTTACCTTCCATCTCCCATTTGACTTCCAAACAGTTGATGTCTTGCATCCTTTCTTCTACATCTTTCATCCATAATAAACCCCTGTCCCATCCCATCCCTATTGGTTTTTCTTATACCTAACTAGAGAGCACTTTCCTAATACCTGGCTTCAATAGATTCTACACTTGTCATTGGAAGTAAAAAAATTTCAAAAATAAAATAAAATAAAATATTCCCAAAATCCAAAAAAAATAAAAAAACATTCGAAAAAGACAAAAAATCATAAAACTTCAAAATCCAAAAAAATCAAAACATGTAAAACCCAAAAACATTCAGATAACTTTGCAAAAATTCCCAAAAATAGAGTCAAAGTCAATCATATCAATCTTTTTCATTGTCGAACTATGTTGCCTTTGCGATTGAACGTAGACAAGGGCATTTGTCAATGTGCCCCCGAGGCATTAGGTCATTCTTTAGGTGTTGTCAAATAAAATCATGATTCGGTCCTTTGTCATTGAAACAAAGTCAAGGGTCATGTCGAACTACAAGATCTCTATGCATTGCTACATAAGCGCGGCCATCTATCGATGTGCCCCTGAGGCCCCCTAGGTTATTCTTTTAGGGTTTTTTGGGTCAATCAAAATAAATCAGACAATTTCAACTCAAATGTGACATCATCATCTAAACTTCAAACACAAATCATGAATTAACAAGACACACAAGCCAACAAGTCTCCAATTCAAATCAGTCATTTGTCAAACCTATCACACCATTCAAATTGATCAAAACCAATGGCCTTATATAGGATGTGTCCTTCCTGAAACAAAACCTTACCACTATCACTCAATTGGTATTTTTCTAGTACACCTTTAGAACTCTCTAAAGAGTAGCCAAATCCTATAATCAAGAATCCTTGATATAATGGTCAACTTGACAAGTAAAGAACCCTAATATCTTTAATCCTTCACTTCAGGCTTTGTGGGACCTAGGAGGGTATTCCTCATTGTGTTCAATATGATCTATTTGGTGAACACCTTTGTGCATAGATTGGTTTCTATAATTTGCAAATAAAAAAAATCCACTAAAGAATTGGTTGATCTTTAAGTAACTAATTATTTATTTACTAGGAACAAGGAAGTATTTCAAACACATGCTTCACGAGTGAAGTATTTTAAGTGAATTGTGTTCTCATTCTAAATCCACGGTCGGGTAAATCATCACCACATTCAATTGTAAATATTTCTAACAAATAGATCAGTGTTTCATCAATTGGGCAATGGAGTCAAATATGCAATAACTAGTAATACACAAATTCTTTAACCCTAATAATAATGGACTATTTTCACAATTCCTTGCAATTTGAAAACTCACAATTCTTTAAACGTGACTTCTTATCAGATCCTTTGCAAATACCCACAAATTTGTAACCCTATTCAAGCATTTAATTTACCCTTTGAGTTAAAGAAAAAATAAGGAAACACATTCAATTGACAATTGAAGATAAACAATAATACCCTTGATATTTTCATTTATGACTTGTAGAAACTTACAAAAATAGAGTAAATGTTTTACAGATAAGATTTGTTTTGATATCAGTAACTTGCATAAAACTAATTTAAGACCATTACAAACAAGATTCAAGCCCAAGACAATCCTACTATTCTACTCATTAGCATCCTTGTACATGCCTAATTTCTACCTAGACCGTATACTGAACTCAAAATTTTAGAACCCCCTGTAATGAGCCTTGAAATCCCTTCTATAAGCCAAGCAAGCAACAAGCACCGGGCTCATTACAGTTACATTTCAAGAATATTTAATTTCATTCCAAATTCTAAGTTTATTCCAAAAACTCCTCGAATAGTTGTATGTAATCATTTATTGAGCATGGGGAAACAAAATTTTGTAACCACCACCAAAAGAAAATGTTAATGCTGCCAAAAAAATTCCTTTAACCACCAACTAAGCACTGCATTCCACATCCATGTTGAAAAAAAGTCTTCATAATGTTAACCTCAAACATTCACAATCAACATGAAGACAAAAAACTAGCAACATATGCAAAGATCAGAAGAAAACCACCCCAACAATTTTATTATCACCACAAAAATTGAAACTTAGAAGTCATCTCTCTTAACTAGAAGAAGAACCAACACTAGAACTAGACCCATAGTACACACGCGCACTATGCATCCTTGAAGGAGGTAGGGAAGAGACTTCCACTCCCTCCTCATCTTTATCATTACCAAGCACATATCCATCATGCCCGCTCAGAGTTTTCACTGATATCGGTGGGACTGATATTACTCCCACCCCCGGGGCCACCAGTTGATTCAACATCATAAGATACCTCTGATAAACCAAGTTGGTTTCAATCGCACTGTCTGAAGGGATATTAGTGATGACAATTAGGGAGTTCTATCTTCCATAAGAAGCTTAGTCATACCTTATTTTCCTTTGCACTCCCCACACAAACCCTGCAGACTCCTTACCTTTGGCCTTCATCATTTTTGTAGTCATGCCTTGGCTTCTCAACCTATGGCTGCATCTAGTAGGAACGAATGTGGATTTCTCACCACAGGCCTCCTCCTTTCCCTTCTCCTTCAGTGTTGGAATTTGTTTAGGTACATTTTTCTCATGTTCTGAGACAATGCCATGAGGTTTTTGCATGTTGAATCTAGGGGACCTTCTCACTGGTAACACAGAAGCAGTTGGCCTGCTCATCTTTTTCGATAGGCAACATTGCAGACTCACACCAGGACACTCTTCACTCTTGGTACAAACTAAGAAAATTGTAGCACCTGATTTTAATGGTGAAAATGACAACCATTCAATCCATATTTATCAAGCAAATTTGATGATATCTAATCATCAATTTTGACATCACATGCACGAGCAAGTAATTAATCACTAGCATCCATTTCATCACTATTAATTACCCAGGTACTTTGAAATATGTGTATCATTCCTAATGATGGAAAGGAATTAATTCCTTACACACACCAGGACCTAATTGATTGATTCTGAAGAGCATATGCCATTAATGCTCACTGCTTGCAGGGTGCTGCCACAATACTGTGTGTCACTTTTGGGATGTGCTAATTTTTTCCTAAAATTACTATTTTTAGAAAAAATAATGATTTAAGTCTTGAGAGGCTCCATCTAAAGGTTTTTAATTGAAGAGGGATAGATAAGACCCCCTTAGATCAAACCCCCTTGGATAGAACCCCTATAGTATTAAATCATACCCACAATGGAGTCTCCTTTATAGCTATCAAAATTCTATCAAAAAACCACTTTTTCTTTACCTTTTGAGAGATTAAATAACATCATTTAAAAATTATATTTTTCAATATTGTATCCCTTGAAACTAGCTTTCCAAAAAGTATAGGTTTGATATATTTTCATTTTATCATGTATTTAATTTTCAATTTTTACTAAACATAGGTTTTTCTATAAACATCAAGCTCTTTGTTGTGTAGAGGTGGAAAAATAGTAAACCATTGTAAAAAAATTCAAAAAATACCCATTCCCTAGATATTGATTTCCTTGTTTCACCCAAAAAAGAAAAATTGGATTTCAATATATACACAAAAATTTAGGTTGTACGACACACACATATGTCCAAATTATAGTTACAATCACTTCAAAAATTAATTTAAAAAAAAATATGCAACAAAAAATTATGAAAAAATATTCTTTCCCTAGATATTGATGTTGAGAATCTATATTCCAAAAATAATAATTTAATCCTTTATAGAAAAAAATTTATGTTGTACGACACAAACGTTACTTTTTGAAAATGTTGTTTTCTCTCTAAAACCAATTATTAAGGAGATGTTGAAAAATTCATGATTTATTTTAGAGAATTTGAAAAATAATATATTTAGAATCTACACACAAGTTGCCACAAATCACTAATTCCCATCATTGATATCAAATTCTTTATGGTTTAGCTACTATAGGTCTCAGAAGATGAAGATTCAGTTAAAAATATTGATGTAAATGTCCATATTAAAAAGTGAGACATAGTATTGTGATTTCACCCTACAAAGCAAAATGACTATCACATGTGCATTTCTGATTTTTTGAATGTTGGTCGTCGATCCCCTGATGAGGTGGAAAATTGAATGATTCACAATGACTCAACAGGGTTTATATTATGTGAGGCCATCACTCACCAATCCTTGGCCAATGAGATGTGTCCAAGTTGGAAGCCACATCATTGGTTTATAGGCCCCACCTCTTGCTTTGGGCAGGGTGGATAAAGCCACATGTCACGAGCTCGCAGACCACACAGTTTTTAACAAGCCTTCCCATTTTCTTTGCTAGTGAGTGGGGAATGATTGAGATTATTCCTAGCACTTGATCACCGTCGTTAGATTAATCTTTCATACGATAGGCTCAATAGTGGAAGTAGGGTCCCATTATCTGTACTAGGACACATGTCCTTATCTCACAGACCTCGCAACTTTTAACAAGCCAACAACTTAATCCAATGATCCAATGGGGAATGACTTGGATCAATTCTCAAGATCTAGTGGTTCCTCAACCTGCACATGAAACAAAGTTAGTCTTAAGAGTGGGGCCATTGCTAGGCCAACAATAGTTGACCCTCGATTAAAGACTTAATTCAAGTCTTTTGCAATGAAATATTTTTCCAGACTTAAGGGATTTTTCTTTGAAGTCAAAAGGTGTGTGGGGTGACTGACATCCCTAGATGAAAGGGGTCAATAATGACATGTATTCAAGGGCTCAAGTAATGACTTAAGCTACCGGTGACCGGACATAGCAATTCAACATAAAATTAAAACATAGAAAGGGTTTTAAGATAGATTATTATACAAAGAGGTTTCACAGACCAAAACCTTAACCCCAACCTTGAACACAAATCTCACAATCATGGTCTGACCAAGAAGTGCTCAAAATCTACAAAAAATTTGGAGGCTCTATCACACCCTTTGTCATTTTCCTTATATAGATATTTGCATGATCAAAACTAGACTTGAAATCTTATTCAACATGTTTCTTCTCTTGAAATGAGGCCTTGTCAAAACAGTCCACCCCCCACTCACTTTGTCCCTTAACACACTGGCAAATGCTTATTGGAAAACAATTTGAATGGTTGTTGACCTTGTTAGTATATTTTGTCTTATCTTTTTTATTTTCTTTGGTCATGTTACTAGCCACCTCGAGGATGTCCCATGAAATATTTAGAGGAGTGATGATGTCTCATGACTCATCTTTTATTTTGATTATTTTCTGTGGTTTTTCTTGACAAAAAGATTGGGGCAACTTTTCCCTAAGTATGAGTTAGGACATTCCTTGTCTGTGACTATCTATTTTATAGATGGATGACCTTGCACACCTTGGTCTATGTTGTACCATGGTTTTTTTTATCCATTTTTCATATTTTACCGCTCTAAGATGATAAAGCACTATGACATGCACAAGAGGCTTCATCACCTTCATCATCCATTTCCTTCATCATTTCATTTTTTCTTCATCATCCTTATCTATCTTTCTCTATCATTTTTCTCCTTCATATTCTAGTCCTCTCATCCATTTCGAGAGCACACTCATGTTCTTTGAACCCACGTCCTCTCGAGGGGGAATACCTCTACCTCTTTGTCATTCTTCCTTACACTGGGGCATATCTTTTTCTTTGAAACAACATGACAGGTTACATTGTCTCAAAGAGGGGAAAAATGTAGATGCATAAAAATGTCCTCATAATCATTTTTATCATTGCATATTTCATTTGATCATCTGCATAATCATATCTCCATATTCATAAAACCATTAAAATATTACATATTTCACTAAATGCATTTGCATAATCGTTTATCCCTCTGCATATTTCATTAATCCATTTCATTTAAATATATTTGCATAATTATTAAAATATCCCTTTTATTAAACCATTTTCACCCATTTTATAAACACATTTGTATAAGCATTTATCCATTTCATAACCATTTCATTAAAGCATTTACATAATTATTTATTCACATTCATAAACTTCATTTGCACAATCATTCTCATTAACTCTATTTACATAACCATTAAAATATTCATATTCACTAATATCATTCATGCATTTATGAAATATTCATAAAATCCCACATAACCATTTATCCCACATTCTTCCCAAAATGTGGATTCACCCACGAGGACATCTATAAAACCCCTCTTCCTCCTCACTTTTCAAACACAACTTGATTTCGTTTGATCAAATTCCATTCTACATATATATATATACACTAGTAGAATTTGACAAATAAATGATTAATGTGATCATCATAAGTGACTAATTTGGTCATCGGGTAAAATCACAACAAAAATGACTAAATATTAGACAAATAAAAATGACTAAATACATGACTATTACTCCTCTATTCTTTTTTCTTATGAATTTGATCATAATCCATAGAGCTTAAGTCCACCTCATGGGAGCCCTACCTAAGTGGGCCATTTGGTCGCCTAGGTTGCTTGGTGCACCAAAAATACCTATTGTGGGGAAAGAATTCCCTCCTGGTGTAGTCTTAAGGCCTTCACATATTTTATAAAAAAAAATTAACATTTACATTCTTTAACTTTTATTACTCATTGTGTTAAAGAATCATTAATGTTTTTAACTATGATTTGAAGCCAGTTTGATTTTCCTATTGTGTTAGCATGTCAAATGTATCAAAGAGAAATTGTGGTCAATTTCACTAATAAATTATTATTTAAATAATCCAATTGCATTTTGAGGGCTATCTTGTAGACACTTTCATTTCAAAAGGTCAAGTAGTTAGTATACTCGACCATCTTAATAATGCGAAATAGAAATAACAATGATCACTTTTGGTATGCGGAAATTTTCTCTTTCAAGATTTATATTGTTTTTTTTTTGGAAAAAGTGGCAAGTCACTATAGTATTATATTATATTTAAATAGGATATTACATAAACTGGTTCAAAAGGGCATATTGGTAGAAAAGAACTAGTAAGAAAACCTCTTGTTATAGCCCAAAATTAAAACAACAAATTTGTTCAATTTTGTTCAATTCCGTAGCTTATAAAGCATGTTGATAACACAAAATTCAGCACTAAGAACCCAAAACACCTTCCCCGAACTTAAACTAACCATCTATATGAAGGTTCTCCAAAAAAAGAAAACCTGTCAAAACTAGACAAAAACCCACTTAATACAATTTTGAAGACCCATCAAAATTAGACAAAAACCCACTAAATACAATTTCACCTTTTCATTGATCCCCCATTAACCGAATTTTCATCATGCCCTTCTAAACCCTCTACTAACTGAAGACCCCTCTCAAAAAATATTCTACTTCGAATAGGGGCTATGTGTAAATGGGAGTGAGGAACTAGTCACGACGTAGTCACCAAAGTTGTATTCGCCTAACCCCTATTAGATGCCTGGTTAGGAGCATTTTGAACATGATTATGTCCTCGAAGTGGCGAATTTACTCTAATCTGAAGGTCTAGAAGAACACCATTGTTTGGAGGAGGCGGGACAAATGCATGGAGATATGCTAAAGCATAATATTTTTCCTTGATTTCCAATTCCATCACAGAACAAATATACCTTTGATTTTTCCTTAAGGCACGCAACAATATATTGTCATTGTTATATTGTAAAGCCAGTCTAATGGTGTCAAAGAGTTCTTCAAAGCTCTTCCTTTTTTGCACAAAAACCCTTGGAAACAACCCTCCAATAAACCCTTCCCTAGAAAAGAAATTATAGTTTGGTACCGCACAGAGAATTGCATTATCCAAAATGTATTGAAAATTGATATATTTTCTAGCCAATTCCTCCAATTCGACTAGAGACTATATTAAATCAAGAGCATTTGACAAAAATATGGAAATCACTTGGGAGGGGAAGATAATCCGATGTGCACATGGACTAGTGAGTTCAAGTCCCAAAATGATACAAATGCCATCTTCAACTCTCTCATTGTCTATCTTGAACATCGTTCTAAGAACATCACGGGTGAGATAATCTTCGACCGATCTCTCCCATGGTCTGACTAGCAATGAAACCCTCATATTCCATGGATGAAGTGCCATTAAGCTTGATCTTGAATGATGAATTTCCAGCTCTTAAAACACCAGACTTCTTTGCTTTTCACAACCTTACTGTTAATGCCTTGAAATGTGCAAATGACTTCCTTTGAAGTCCTACATTTAATACCAAATTTTGTCTAAATGAAATTCTTATTCATAATGAGAAAGAATGTGGAGAGCTAAGCATTTAACACCTTTTTGTACCTTTCAATTTTTGTCTCATGCTAAAAAAATTCTGAGATACAAAATGGCTAGCTTCACACTACATAAAATCATTAACAAGTACGCTAAAAATATAAAATATGTTTGGCAACTAACTTGAAGAGACTAATGTAACTTGGCTTGGAATAAATGGATAGAAACAGACATGATCACATCATCAGGTGATAATAAATAGTCCTTAATAGCTTATGTGAATTGTCCTTTAGACTGCTACAAATAACCATGAGGCTTTATGAATCATCATTACCTTGAAAAGACCTCAAGTCATATGCTATAATTCTAGCTCAGAGTTTATTTTCCATGTGTTATCCATGGTGGCTATTGCTTCATAAAACTTTGACGGTAAAGAGTTACTCAAAGAAAGCAATATGAATTAAGCTTTTCCCATTTGAATGAGTGATTACCTCTTTGCTTCTTGATGAATTAGATCAATTAACTGAGGAAATTATTTTAACTCGTTTATATCCTGCAATACCTTTATCTCCTTGTCCTCACATCCTAGATTTGCAAGAAAGTCTGCTATTCTATTTCCTTCCATGTAAGTGTGGGTAATTATGGAAGCATTAAAGCCATCTATCAATTCCCATTCTTTTTGTAAAATGTAACTTAAATTCCAATTCCGAACCTTTCTTGTTTTGCATACATTTATAACTATCATAGAATCACCTTCTATGTGTATATTTTCAATCCCCAAATTTGATGCCAATTCTAATCCCAATAATAACGCTTGTGCCTCTGCACTTTTGTTCATACCATGAACTAAATGGATTGAAGAGACTACCAAGATATCCCCTGACGAGTTTCTAATACAGACTCCTACCCTTGATTGACTTGATTCACTTTTGATGCCTCATCGAAATTCAATTTGGAAAATCCTTCTTGTGGAGGGATCCACTTAATTGAGCTCCTGTCAACTTTATTGGTACTATTTTAAAGAAGGCTACCATCAAAAGGAAATTTAATACCCTTCCAATTCTTCAAGATGAAACTATCTTAGTTTGTAAATAGAGAATTTATGAATTTTTCTTTTTGAATACAAGTGTTTACCCCTTTTGATACTACTTTTTTTATTTTGACTATTGTCACCTCAACTGTAGATTTTTTTTTCTTGAAGATTCTCATGTTTCTTTCCCACCAAATGTTCCATGTCACAATCACTGGGACAATATACCAAATACAAGCGAAGAACAAAGATTGGTAAAGGAGAGGCCAACTCTAGAAAAGATCCTAAATTGTATTTGGGAGAGGAAAATGGAGATCTAACTTATTTTTGATGAAAATCCAACACTGATTGGAAAAATTACATTGAATAAGCAAATGATCAACTGTTTCAAAATCTTGCTCACATAAAAGGCACTTGAAAGGATCCACAATTTTTAGTTTAAATAGACGATCACTTGTAAGGATTCTTTTTTGTATGGAAAGCCACACAAAGCTATCTACTTTAGGTAAGACTTTGGTATTCCAACAAAAAGTAAATGCACGTTGGGGCTGAAAGGAATATTTTGATTGGCTTAGAATTGTATAACCTTCTTTCACAGAATATGTTCCACATATTTTGATACTGCCCAAATTATTTTATCTTGTTTTGTAAATAAATACACTATTCTTTCCTTCATGATATTGCAATAAATGTCTTACTGCTAAGAAGATATGGGGCTGGTAGGGGGTTTTTTCCACACTACTTTCCCAATTAGTGGGTTTGATGATTGCACATAATCTAACAGATGAATACCCCAAGCCTCAGATAAGGTTTCCCTTACTTCTTGAAGTTCTTGATTTTTTGCCAATGGAGATTTTCCATTCCAAGAGTCTGCCCAAAACTTAACGCTCTACCCATCACTTACCTTCCAAGATGAATATCTTGAAATGAGATTTCTACTATTTCTAATGAAGTTCCAGATAGCATAACCCTTTGGAGGGTCTACCATTGTTAAGATTCTAGTTGGAATTTCACTATCTAAATATTTGAATTGCATTATCTTTAACCACTTGGCCTCTGGGTTTGTATACATTTTCCATGCAATTTTAGCCCCAAATACTTTGTTTCTCCATGAGATATTTTGAATTCCAGCCCCCCCTTGCTTCTTTCCCTTTTCCAATCCTTCAAGCGAAATTAAGGGTACTTTTTTCTGCTCATTAATGTTACCTTTCCAAAGGAAAGACCTTATTATCTTTTCAATCTTTGAAATTGCTGATGTTGGAGCTTTAAGGACAACAAGAAAATAATTTGGAATTGAAGCAAGAACTGATTTAATTAGAAGAATTCTACCTGACAATGAGATCCATCTTTCTTTCCATAGTTAAATTCTCGCTTTAAGCCTATTGATTACCTTGTCCCAGTAGTGAGCTTTGTTTGCACCTTTAAAGAATGGAATCCCTAAGTACGTACAAGGTAGTTCAACTTCTTGGAAACCCAAAGTCTTCAAAATTTTATTCTTCAAATCCTTAGGAGTATTTAAAATATAAATCTTGGACTTTGGTGAATTGATTTTTTTCCCAGATGTTTATGACTACTTATCAAAGACCTCTTTCACCTACTTAGCTTTCGATAATGTTGATTTATTGAATAAGAGGGTATCATTTGAAAAAAGGGAATGCATAACTGAAATATTTGAGCTTGCTATCTGCACTCCCTACCATAAGTTATGATTATGCTTCAAAAGGATGAATCTACTTGATGCTTCTTCCATAATAATGAAGAGAAACGGAAAAAGTGGGTCACCTTGTCTAACCCCTTGTGAACAATTGAAGAAACCTGTAGGAGTACCATTTATGATCACTGAGAACTTAGCTCTTGAAAGATAAGACATTATCCACCTACACCATTGAGAAAAAAACCCAAATTTTGACAAAACCTTGTTGAGAAAATTACAATCAACCTTATCGTATGCTTTCATCATATCCAATTTAACAATGAAAGAAGACAACTTCGATGTTGAAATTGAATGTAGCACTTCATCTGCAACTATGGAACCTTCGTATGTCTCCCTTCTGGGAACAAATCCACCTTGCTCATGGGATATAATCCTTGGGATGGGTGGTTACAATATGAGGTAAATTGCTTTCGTGAATATTTTGTAAATTGTGTTACATAATGATATGGGCTTAAACTCTGCAAATGTTTTAGGTTCTTTAACTTTTGGCAAGATTTCAATGCTGGTCACATTGAATTTCTTAAACAAGAAGCTTGTTCTTCTAGATTCTTCAAGTTCCTAGAGGAGCTCGAAGCACAAAAACTCCCAACATTTTTGAAAGAATAGGGTTGTGAATCCATCTGGACCAGGAGCTTTATCTAGGTGGGAGTGAAAACACTACAAATTTCAGCTCCTCCATAGTAAAGGGTCTCATGAGAAAATTATTATCTTCATTACTGACAAGATGTGGTATTGTGCTCAATAATTCATGTTGATCATTTATTCTATTGACATCTATATTTCACGGAGCTGAAAGGAGTTTTGAAAAAAATTGAACACCTTCATTATTGATATTTGTTTCATTGGAGAGCTAGTTACCTGGAGATAATTCCCGAATTGAGTGAATTGATTTTGTTTCCTTCTTGATCTGTGCAGACACATGAAAGAATTTGGTGTTACGGTCTCCCTCTTTTAGCCATAATTCCTGAGACTTTTGTCTCGAATAGGCCTCTTCTCTTGCACATAGTTCCTCCCATTCTTCTTGAAACCTTTTTTGTTTGTCATACAAAGCAACATCTAGACCATTTTAAATTATGCTCTCATGAATTGCAGTTAATTCTTTAAACATTGTATCTTTCTACTGAAATAAGTTTTTGAATACTTGTTTGTTCCAAATTCTTATTTGTTGCTTCACAAAGTTCAACTTTCGATGAAATTGAAACATTTTTTTTCCTTGTTCGAATGGAGCATTACCCCACCATTGTTTTACATGATCCATAAATTGAGGATGCCTGAACCACATGCTTTTGAATTTAAAAGAGGTCTTTTCTTTTGGGATAGTTATGTTTGTTATGGTTAGATGAATTGCATAATGGTCTGAGCCAGGATATGGGAGAATTTTTTAACTTAGATTATGCGATGAAGAAAATCAATTTGGTGAGACCAAAAGTCTATCTAGCCTCTCTGTTATTTGAAGGAATCCTTTCCTTTTATTGGTCCATGTAAAGCTGCATGAGGTTGGATGAATATCCCTTAATACATTGGTTGCAATAAATTGACTGAAGTCTGACATGACCCTTGATGGTGGGAAAATTCCTCCACTGTTTTCTTTTAGAGATGTTATTGCATTAAAATCCCCTACTAATATAATTTTTCCACTATGATTCAAATTGATTTTCCTAGTAAGCTCATCCCACAGATTTTTCTTATCCAAAGTAGATGTAGGACCATAGACATTTATGATCCAAAAGTGCAAATCAAATTTTGTCACTTCTACTAGCTGCCAATAATTCTCATTCTTCAGTGATTTGATAGTTACCAACTTCGGATTCCACAAAATAACTAAACCTCCTGAAGCTCCTTGAGCTAGTGAGTGTGTTGATTCCCATCTAGCCCATTTTTTAATCAAAGATTCAAATACATCAGCTGAAGTCTTTGTTTCTTGAAGAAGAAAAATATCTGCTCCACAAGCATCTATTAGTTGCTTGATGCAAGCATGTTTGTCAGGGATGTTAATTCCCCTGACATTCCATGAAGAGATCCTCAGACACTTATTTGCCATGGATTCCAAAAAAAAATTATGTACCCCTGACTCTATTTGTTTCTTCATCTTCATGAGATTTGATTTTCTCCCTCTTTTTCCTAGAGATTTCTTTACAGAAGGTTGAAAAGGAGATTGTGAAAGTGAAAAGATTTGATACAATCTGTCTCCTCAAACTTTAGTCTTTTTTCTTCTAAGGAACTATCCCCTTGCAACTCTTCCTTAAGTGTTTCATTTGTTGATACCAACAGGTTATGAACATTGCAGGATTATGTTAAATCCTCTTGTTTTGATAACTCCATTTGAACTCCCTACTGATTTGGCAAAGTGCAACTCTCCTATAAATCCTCTTCCAATGCAATTTCATCAAACAAGTCTGATCCAATTGAGAAAATAATTTTATATGTCAAGTAATCGAGGTCAACATCATTAATCTTCTTTGATCTATTCAAGGAGATCCAATCATCTTTACCATCTGAAGGAGGCACCTCTTGAGAAGGCAGATGAGTTTGTTGCATATTGTCTTTTAATGACCAAGCTAATAAATATTCCCTCATGACTTGAAACATGAGTTGCTTTACTAAATCCTCTAGTTGGAGCTCTAAACTTAGTTTTACCTCTAGAGAATATAAATTGAGTGATAGACTAGAGAAAGTTTGCAAAAGACCCCATATGTTTTGAGGCACTTTAATTTGGAATGCAACTTTCTTCCTTGCCCTTGAATTTGTAAAAAGCCTCAAGTCTATACCAGCTTCTTCTCATTTTCTCTTGAGTATGTTGTTATTATGAATAATCTCTTGATCTAGCTGTGACTGCACTATTGGTTTTTCCTGTATGAGAGCATTTGGCTTTGGTACTGAAATATTACACTATCTATGATGATGTATAACACTCTTGGAACTTACCATGTGATTATAATTTTCTAAGGAAGATCCTGACATGCATTGAGAGGAGGAATGACCTATAATATGAAAATGAGGGAAAGTAGTTTCTGAGGTTTCCACAAGAATGTGTTGAACCCAAATTCCAAATTTTGAGACTAATTGGATTTTCGTCGAAAGTTCCTTGGACATGTCAAAGAGAGCACAAGTTTTGATGGGTTTGGAAGGGTTTTTAAAGAAATCCTTATCATGGATAAGGAAGATTCCCACATGATTAGCTATTGTCTCAATCAGATTAAATTCCCTATATTCAAGTGGTAACTCTGGCAATTGAAACCAAAAGGGAAAAAATCTAAAGGACGCATCCTTCGGTTTGAAATTTGGGATCCAAGGTTACATACATAACCCTAACCCTTGGTAAACCCATAATTTGATTCTAAATAATGACTCTCTTTGAGATTTAGTATCAAAAATAACTACAAATATGCCTTTTTTAGAATTTAAGTAAAAAACTTGTTGCACCCCTTCCCAATCACCATAAATCAAATATTTTAATTGAGGTAAAGGTAGATTTAGATTCCAGAACTTACATATTATGGCTTTGTCCCCTAATTCTTGGATTTACGCTTGTAGCATGCTTTCTAGAAAAGTGATTTTGGGAACATCGCAATCCTCTGAGGGCCCAATTGACGCGTTTGTTGGTTGGTCCGATCAGAAAGATCTTCCACCTTTTTTGAATCCTTACACTTCTAGATTTTCCTATGAGTAGCTTTTTTCTTTGAACCCCTCTTCTTTTTGGGTTTTGATTTTTTCTTCTGCTTTTGTGGTTGTGGATTGAAGGGAGCGCCTTGGCATTCTGTATTTATCTCAGAAGGGCCATTTTGATTTTGGAATTTTGTATTTCTCTCAAAAGGTCCATAGGCTTTATATTGTTAATTATTTTTTAAAAATAGAATTATTTTATAATCTATGATATCAATTGTGTGTTGATCATTTTTATAGATGTTATCTTTTTATACAAGTTTAAACTCTAGTAATTTTAGGAGCACATCATGCTTATCTTAATTTTCACAACCTATATTAAAATGACAATGTAGATAGATGAATTCTTTTCCCCTAAAAACTAAAGATTAATTTTTGCATGCCTTCCATGCAATAGTTTTTTTTGGTGCATTTTAGCAATAGGTATTTTCGGTGTCTTGGTCGGGTCGTGTATGCATTTGGAGGGAATTTTAGGTAGTTGATTTTTGGTGTAAAACATTTTGATTGCATGTTGGAAGGAATTTTGGAAGTTTAATCAACCATTTGGTGTTTCATCTCCTGCATTTTAAGGTTTTCCCTTGGTTTGCAGAGCAGAAAATTGACTTAAGAAAGACTCCATCAATATTAAAGGATCATTGGCATTGATGCAATGACAGAGACATCATTGTTAAAGGATCATAGAATAGTTTCTTTTTCATGAAGAATGACAAAGGTATCCATCCACTAAGGAATTGTCATGAGGGAATGATGCATGGTAGCCAAGAGAGTTTTGTAGTTGGGGTTTTAGAAGTATAAACTTCACACTTTCAAGAGGAAAAAATTGCATAACAGTAGATATCAAGCAAAAGCTTTAGTTTGAGAGTACATTGAAAGTCTGAAAAAGGAAACAACCATTGAATGCAAAGAGTGGTGGTTTCCCTTTTTGTAATGCTAGAGCTGGTTGAGCAGTGTTTTCTGAGTTGCAACACCAATATCATTCAAGAAAGGGCGGGACATTAAACAAGGTTACAATTTAAAGGTAAGTGGAAATCTTGAATCCTAAAACCTCATGTTGATCTTCATCCTTTATGACAGTGATCCTGATGTTACATATCATTTTTCTTGCTTTATTGCTTCATTGTTGTTACAATCTCGTGCTTTCATTGATATAATGATAATTCTCTTTGACATTCAATGAATCTCATTAACTTTGACCCCTTTTCACTATGTTCCATGGTATTTTACATCTTCTTTGTGCATGATATTGGGCCGCATGAAATTCATAACAACTACTATTATCTCCTTCATTTTGCTATGATCCTCTAACACTCATATGCTTTCATATAACAATGATCATTTACAACTATTTTCCCTCTATATATTGTCTTTCATTCCTATCTCTTGCATGCCTTGGACTACTATTATCATGCATTGAAAATTGGAACTCTTTATTCACTGTATTGATAACTCATTGGCACTGTCATTGTTTCTATGCACTATTATCTTATGATGATTGTTCTTCATAGTCAATCCTTAAAATCATTGTTTTGATAAAAATAGTTTTTTTCTCTTTTGTTTTTACATTATGATCTCATTGCTTTGAACCTTGTGCTTTGTGATTATCAAATCTTTCTTACAATCTCTTCAAGGACTGATTGTCTTTCTCTATTGACTTCAAGAGACCCCTTTGATCTTACAACCCCAAGCCTCTTAAAGAAAAATTAGAATCAATTGTCAATAGTGAACAAAAAACCATCATAGCTAATTTTATTTCTTTTCCAAGAGAATTCAATGAAAATATAATGGAAAACACACATCACTCTATGGGGTAGGGTTTATTTGATTTGAAAACCTACCTTCAACGTAAAATCAGACTGATTAGATATGGCATTGATTTTTACTCTTGTGAACTCGTTGTTCCATGATTGATCTTGATGTTGTTATTCCAAGATCTCGCTTCTATCCACTTTGGATTTGGCACTTTTCAAGCCCGATACACTATATTGTAATGTAATGTTAATTAATTTGTAAAATTATTAAAATTTATTAACAATATTATTAGCTTTATTAATAATTTATCATTATATTATATGTTAATTGTATTACTATTGTATAAAGTTAATAAATATTTTTGTACATTATAAATATTAGGAAATATTTATATTGCCTCTAATATTTTTTTTACTAGGCTACAAATATGAAAAAACCCAAAACAAACCTAACCTAAAAATTTATTTTAACCAAAACAACAAACCTTAACCCAAACTATTATCAATAACATAGATTTTTGTTACATCAGCATCAATTAGAAAAGACCTATGTTGGAAATATGCCACCTCACGGGCTAAGAAAGGATAAGTTGTAATTTGACACCATGGGTATATCATAATCCATGAGTTTTGTACACCTAAAAAACTTGAAAATCTTCATATATTCAAAATTTCATTCCCTTCAACTCAAATCCACTTTTTTACTTATTTGATCAACGCATACTTGTGTACGTGATCAAAGGAGCTTCTAATTGAATAGTTTTATATGCCTTTAAACTTGACTTAATGAAGGGTGCATAATAGAAGCTTTAAATCCTTAAAAATATCTATAATTCATATTTTTTTCAATATGCCAAAGTCTGAGTGCCAAATCCTAGTCCAAGTAAAAAAGTTATCCTACCAAGTTTGTGTCGAGTCCTCCAAGTCTTAAGTCAAAAATCAGCCTGCCAAGACTATTTTACATCCAAGTCTTATATCTATGATACAACTATGATAAATGTTTGAGAATATTGTACACAACTGTATGATACAATGCATAAATTTGTACGCTTTCTCATTATATCAAAAACTTCAAACTACAACTCATAGAAATTAGAAATGAGTTATAAAAAAACTTATTGTCAAGTACAATTTGCTCCAAATCAAAATTGTATTATCAAATTTACATAATTTTCTATTTAACTAATTTTTGTGGGGAAAAAAACTTACTGTTCAAAGTAAATCAAGAGTTTCTTTCTAGGATTTCAAAGGCCTACTGTTCACAAGGCTAATAAGATCATTATTGACGATAACAAAAACCACCTGCACTAATAGTGTTAAGTCAGAAAATATTCCATAGAAAGAAATATATTTTAGATAAATAGAGCCAGTTAGCCTTCTAAAATCCAGATAGCTGAATACAAGGAGGGTAAAACATAAAACATTAAAAGACTTTAAGACATAAATTCCATGTAAGTAGTCTAGAAGCATAACCTTAAAATAAGAACAATTCATTTTTTGTAAATATTCATCACGAGTTTTCCCCATAAAGAACTCCCCTCGACATGAGCAATGAGAAGTGCATCTGCCGTCCTATTTGTTGACAAGCACTGCATGACTTCTCCCTTATAATCACCAACAACTAAATAACTTTGAATGGCTTCATCACATTCTGAGTATTGAGTTGAATCTTTAGTAACTTCATGTTGCACCTCTTCTCCATTGCCTAGGGTATCCTTCCCAACAACAAAATAATTTTCAATGAGAGGAAGTCAAGAATCTTCTTTTGGACCATGCAAATTATCAAAAAAATCCTCACCATTGTCTCTAGGGGATGTAACATCTTTTCCACCTTTTGACTAAACTAATGGATCTAATTGTTTTGTATCATCAAGAGTGACATTGTTGATTATTTCACTGCTAATATCATCAATGTTGGTAGATTGAGCTTCATGTAAGTCTTGATTCTCTATTGACTACACTTGAAATCCAAGGTTCTCAAGTAGCTTTGTCCTAGCATTAGCTTCATCTTCAAACATGACTCTTAGGATATTCCATGTCTCCCTCTCTTCTTCCAAACTAAATCAATGCAGAAACTAAAAATTTGCAAGTGAAACAATACGAATGAATCTAAATTGTTATTAATCCCATTCAAAAAGTATCCACAAATAACTAATTGAGAATCATAAGACTTCTTATCACACAAAGCTCACAATGATGATTTTTCACCATCTACTATTGCAACTTCAAACTTTGTTGAACGAAGCACCAAACTATCCTCGGTAACGAGATTGTGTATATATACCTATGAAAATAGAAAAAAATAAGACCATATATCATCTTAATGACATGTACCAAAGAATAAATTGTACTCTACCTCAGAAAAGCCAACAACACTCTGTGATGTTGTATTGGGCTGAAACGAAGCAAGCTTTCATCCAAATCCAAAACTGACACCAACTGGTCTCTTCAACCACTTAGGAGCTCTCAAGAGTGCACCTAAAAAGGGGAAAAACGAAAAGATAGACATCATGTATTTGCATACAGGATCCCAATTCATTAGGGGATGCAACATCTTCTCCACCTTTTGATGAATTGATGGATCTAATTGTGTTGTATCATCAAGAGTGACATTGTTGATTATTTCACTGCTAATATCATCAATGTTGGTAGATTGAGCTTCCTGTAAGTCTTGATTCTCTATTGAATACAGTTGAAATCCAAGGTTCTCAAGTGGCTTTTTCCTAGCATTTCCTTCATCTTCAAACATGACTCATAGGAAAATCCATCTCTCCCTCTCTTCTTCCAAACTAAATCAATGCAAAAACCAAAAATTTGCAAGTGAAACAATACAAATGAATGTAAATTGTTATTAATCCCATTCAAAAAGTATCCACAAATAAATAACTGAGAATCCTGAGACTTCTCATCGCACAAAGCTCGCAATGATTATTTTTCACCATCTACTATTGCAACTTCAAACTCTGTTGAACAAAGCACCAAACTATCCTCGGTAATGAGATTGTGTATATATACCTATGAAAATAGTAGAAAAATAAGACCATATATCATCTTAATGACATGTACCAAAGAATAAATTGTACTCTACCTCAGAAAAGCCAACAACACTATGTGACATTGTATTGGGTTGAAACGAAGCAAGATTTCCTCCAAATCCAAAACTGACACCAACTAGTCTCTTCAACCACTTAGGAGCTTTCAAGAGTGCACCTAAAAAGGGAAAAATGAAAAGATAGACATCATGTATTTGCATACAGGATCCCAATTCATTGGGGGATGTAACATCTTGTCCACCTTTTGACTGAATTGATGGATCTAATTGTGTTGTATCATCAAGAGTGACATTGTTGATTATTTCACTGCTAATATCATCAATGTTGGCAGATTGAGCTTCCTGTAAGTCTTGATTCTCTATTGAATATAGTTGAAATCCAAGGTGCTCAAGTAGATTTTTCCTAGCATTTCCTTCATCTTCAAACATGACTCTTAGGAAATTCCATGTCTCCCTCTCTTCTTCCAAACTAAATCAATGCAGAAACCAAAAATTTGCAAGTGAAACAATACAAATGAATGTAAATTGTTATTAATCCCATTCAAAAAGTATCCACAAATAAATAATTGAGAATCCTGAGACTTCTTATCACACAGAGCTCGCAATGATTATTTTTTCACCATCTACTATTGCAACTTCAAACTCTATTGAACGAAGCACCAGACTATCCTCGGTAATGAGATTGTGTATATATACCTATGAAAATAGTAGAAAAATAAGACCATATATCATCTTAATGACATGTACCAAAGAATAAATTGTACTCTACCTCAGAAAAGCCAACAACTCTATGTGACATTGTATTGGGCTGAAACAAAGCAAGCTTTCCTCCAAATCCAAAACTGACACCAACTGGTCTCTTCAACCACTTAGGAGCTTTCAAGAGTGCACCTAAAAAGGGAAAAACGAAAAGATAGAAATCATGTATTTGCATACAGGATCCCAATTCATTGGGGGATGTAACATCTTGTCCACCTTTTGACTGAATTGATGGATCTAATTGTGTTGTATCATGAAGAGTGACATTGTTGATTATTTCACTGCTAATATCATCGATGTTGGTAGATTGAGCTTCATGTAAGTTTTGATTCTCTATTGAATACAGTTGAAATCCAAGGTGCTCAAGTAGCTTTTTCCTAGCATTTCCTTCATCTTCAAACATGACTCTTAGGAAATTCCATGTCTCCCTCTCTTATTCCAAACTAAATCAATGCAGAAACCAAAAATCTGCAAGTGGAACAATACAAATGAATGTAAATTGTTATTAATCCCATTCAAAAAGTATCCACAAATAAATAACTGAGAATCCTGAGACTTCTTATCACACAAAGCTCGCAATGATAATTTTTCACCATCTATTATTGCAACTTCAAACTCTATTGAACGAAGCACCAGACTATCCTCAGTAATGAGATTGTGTATATATACCTATGAAAATAGTAGAAAAATAAGACCATATATCATCTTAATGACACGTACCAAAGAATAAATTGTACTCTACCTCAGAAGAGCCAAAAACACTCTATGACATTGTACCTAAGCTGTAATTAGAGGTTTACAATGTAAATGTATTTTACCTTAATTACAATTATTCCCGATCTAGACAGTATTGCGTGACTATGCTTTTTAACTGTTGAAAATGTAAACTAGGTTCATCAACCTTTACAAAACTTTAAGAAAGTTAACTAATTACTATAATGTTGTAATTAGAACTTAAATGAATTGAAAATACCGAAAATAAATTAGAGAGAATGTAAGATAGGAGAATGAGATGAAAGATAGAAAGATCAAACACAGGTTGATAATGGAGTTCGTCCTTCAAAGGACTACGTCTCAGGGTCCGCTTCTCAATGTTGGACCACTTTCATACTACCAAGCACCTGAAAATGGACTTCTTACAATATTCAAGCTTCAAACCTGCACAAAATTCCTCACAATCTCTGTCAATTTTAAAATTTTGGTGTATAATAACACCTTGTAATTCTTCTCCAAAAATTCTCACACTGGAATTATTTCTCCAAGTAAACTTGAATAATTCTCAAGCAAAAACATCCCCTTTATATACCAATTTATTTGCTAAAATGGGATAAAACCATATTATTTTGAAAATATACCCATATCTCCAATATCTCCCATTTACAACATGTAATCTTTGAAAATCCCCCCTTTTACATATAAAAATCATCTTTAAAATCTCATAAAAATTATTTAACCCTTTTAAAAACTTCTAACCCCACAAATTTAATCCTTATAATTAAAATTATAGGATTAAAATATTTTTAGATCTTATTAAATCCTTTCATATTTTATTTTAGCCCTTTATGGTTTCATATTTTCGGGCTTTCATTCTTTTAAGTATCTTTTATCAAAATTTGATTGGGTTCAAAATTCAAGGGATAAACTTCCTTTGAAAATATAAGGGTTAATAATTAGTATATTGGAGATTTAAGCTTTAAATAAGCTGCCAGCCTCCTTTATTTCGGGAAAATGTGTGTGGCACATTGGTTGAGAGGGCCCTTTGGTATTTGGGTGGTCAAGAGTTCAAATCACGTGACCACTTTTTAAGGGATTTTCCTTTATTTTAAATAATTAATAGAAACTAAACTTTGTAGCAACAAATCCGCAAGGTGTGTTGGTGAAGCCAATGGATTACAAGGGGGAGGTTAAGGGTTTGACCCTAGGCTCTAATATTTTAGTAAACCGATCAACTTCCAAAGCAACCGTGGAGGAGATAAGGGTGCCATGTGTCAATTTCTTATTGGCTCATTTCTACTATCAAATTGCCACATGTCAACATGTGATTTGTTGTCATCTGTCAACTGGATGCCATATCATGCTAACTCACCATGCCACATGTCAAACTTTGATTCATCCACATCATTGTTGACTGGTTGTACCTGCCACATCACATGTTGACATCATCATTTTGAATGGTCAACTCCTTTTGTCTGCAAACTTTGACTAGCTCTATTTTGCTCATACGAACTTCATTTTTGAGACCGAATATAGTTTTGGAATCAACATGACGAGCTCTACAACTTGGTGTCATTTTTGCCTCATTTTGAGACAATCAATTTTCCACCTTTTTCCTGGCCCCCTAATTCGCCTGTTTGATTGGACCTTTGACTGTGCATAACTTCTACATACAAACTCCTTTTGAGGTTGTTCAAGTTGTGTAAGGACCATGTCAGTGAGCTCTATGCGATGAAGTTGTTTTTGTGAGATTCTAAGACTATGAAATTTTTAGGTTTTCTAGATCCACCTAGATCATTCCTCCCCATTGAGAAGCTTTTGGACCATCAAAAGTCTATTTTTTATGTACAATTTGAGCTAGGGCAATGTCGCCCCACTTGCCCAGTATCATCTATCCTTCCTGCTAAAATTTTGAACATATGACCCATCACAAACATAAATAAATATGAGATGGCTTTGCTAATACAATCAACTGCATGTTCATCAATATTCACTGTCACATGCATCATCCACATAGAACTAACTAGTAGAATAACAAGCAATAGTACTGAATAAACTGATGTGAAGGAAAAACTATCAACATGTTGGATCTTTTGAACATGAACATTGTTAGAAAATGAATCATTTGAACCCTCTTTTACCACCTCTAGCTGAAGGATGAACTGTGCTTGCAACTGATTCTCACTCTGTGCTATTTGTGACACCTTATCATGATCAAAGATTATTTCATCTTCATGCTTAGTATCACTAGCTGTTACAAACATAAGGTTTAAAGCATTGCTTGCATTTACAATCATCTTCATATGCCCTGTGTTTACAACAAATCTATCATTCTTCATGTGATGATCTTTTACAATATATTCAATTTCATCCTTAAACAAATGATACTTTTTATGTTCCTTGTAGAAAATTTCCTTTCTATCATACAAATAAGGGCTACCTAGAACCATCCCACAGATTTCAAGTGGAATTACATCTAACACTCTACCTCATCTATGAACTTGGATGTGATTGCAAATCGGAGTTTACATTGCTTTGACACATGTAGCCGAGCATTATCATGCACCCAACCCAATGGATATGGATTAGGATGAGGAGTTGTTTTTAATCCCAATTTCTTAACAACTTGTTCGGAGATTAAGTTCACTTGTGATCCACTATCTATGAGTGTATCAATCTTGCTTTGTTTTGCAATAGCCCTTATATGAAACAATTCATTCCTCTTAATTTCAATAGGTACTTCATTACACTATGATATTGAAGAAGCATAGGAACTAGTACTGACAAAAGGAATATTACCTTTGATACCCACAACTGAGATCTTGGTTTCATCATCAGAACTGGATCCGAGATCCTGCATGATAGCTACAGTCTTCTGCTTACCCTTTCGATCCTTGAACCACTTTGGCTTCTGATCGGGATGTAGTTTCCAACATCTTGCATCTTTGTGCCCTTCCTTCTTGCAATGTGAGCAATAAGGCTTCCCATCCTCTTTCTTTATAGTAGTTGTTCGCAGTGATTTCTCTTTCCCTTTCTTTCTTCCTTTATGCTTACTTGAGTTCATCAATAGATTTCCATGGCTATTCCTTGAGCTTGTTTCCAAATGGATAGATCACACACTAACTTCATCAATGTTAGTTGGATTAAACATAAGTATTGTGTGTTTCAAAGTCTCATGTAATCCACCTATGTACTTTAACAAAGTTTCTTGTGTATATAATAGAATTCCCAAAATTAAAGCCCTTGTCCTAAACTCCTATTATATTCTTGCACACTTTGTCCTTTCTCTTGTCTTAATGATTTCCAGTTCATTACTGCTTTTTGCATGTGCCCTAATGGATAAAACTGTTTCTTAAGTGCAGCTATAAACTCAAACCAAGAAGAAATAGTTTTTCCATAAAGACTTAGATCCTCTTGTGTTTTACTCTCCCACCAAATTAAAGTTTAGCCTCCTAGGCGAAGAGTAGCTAATTGGATTTTTTGAGAATCCCCAGTAAACTTCTAAATTCTACAATAAACTTCAATTTGTTTTATCCAATTATCAAGTTTTTTGGCATCTAGTTCTCCATTATAGATTGGAAAATCAAATTTAACATCAAGCTTTAATAAAGGTGTATTAGTTTGCACAAGTTGTTTCTTTTTAGAAGAGTTAGACGAAGAGGAAGAAGACGATGAAGAAAATGAAGAGGACAGAGATGGAGGTTCAGGAGGGTCACTACCACCTCCTACTCCTTTACCTTTGTCATCTTTTGAAGATTCACCTTCCTCCTTTCTATTCTTGAGTTCCTTTTTCCTCTATCACTCTTGCCTCTCTTGGAAAATAACTTCCACCATAGCCTTCATTTTGAGAAATGCTTTCTAGAAAGCTTTCTCATCAAGCTCTGTAGGACTTTGTTCAGATGCCATCTTTGATCATGGAAATTTCCTTCATTTTCTGATCTTTGGATTGAACTTGGTAAGTGCACCTTCTCCTTGCTTCAATTTCAACCTGTTTAGCATTCACTTATGCAATTTCCTACAAACTAGGCTTTGATACCAATTTGATATGTAATTAGAGGTTTACAGTGCAAATGTATTTAACCTTAATTACAATTATTCCCGATCCAGACAGTATTGTGTGACTATGCTTTTTAACCTTTGAAAATGTAAACTAGGTTCATCAACCTTTACATAACTTTAATAAAGTTAACTAATTACTATAATGTTGTAATTAGAACTTAAATGCATAATTAAAAATACCAAAATAAATTAGAGAGAATGTAAGATAGGAGAATGAGACGAAATATAGAAAGATCAAACGCAGGCTGATAACGGAGTTCGTCCTTCAAAGGACTATGTCTCTGGGTTCGCTTCTGAATGTTGGACCACTTTCATTAATATCGCTAAGCACCTGAAAATTCCTTCTTACAATATTCAAGCTTCAAACCTACACAAAATTCCTCACAATCTCTCTCAATTTTAAAATTTTTGTGTATAATAACACCTTGTAATTCTTCTCCAAAAATTCTCACACTAGAATTATTTCTCCAAGTAAACTTGAATAATTCTCAAGCCAAAACATCCCCTTTATATACCAATTTATTTTCTAATATGGGCTAAAACCATATTATTTTGCAAATATACCCATATCTCCAATATCTCTCATTTACAACATGTAATCTTTGAAAATCCCCCTTTTTACATATAAAAATCATCTTTAAAATCTCATAAAAATTATTTAACCCCTTAAAAAAATTCTAACCCCACAAATTTAATCCTTATAATTAAAATTATAGGATTAAAATATTTTTAGATTCTATTAAATCCTTTCATATTTTATTTTAGCCCTTTTATGGTTTCATATTTTTGGGCTTTCAATCTCTTGAGTATCTTTTATCAATATTTGATCGGGTTCAAAATTCAAGGGATAAATTTTCTTTGAAAATATATGGGTTAATAATTAGTATACTGGAGATTTAAGCTTTAAATAATCTATCAACCCCCTTTATTTTAGGAAAATGTGTGTGTCACATTGGTTGAGAGGGCCCATCGGTATTTGGGTGGTCAAGAGTTCAAATCACATGACCATCTTTTAAGGGATTTGCCTTTATTTTAAATAATTAATAAAAACTAACTCCAACTTTGTAGCAACAAATCTGCATGGTGTGTTGGTGAAGTCGATGGATTACAATGGGGAAGTTAAGGGTTCGACCCTAGCCTCTAATATTTTAGTAAAACGATCAACTTCCAAAGCAACCGTGGAGGAGATAAGGGTGCCACGTATCAATTTCTTATTGGCTCATTTCTACTGTCGAACTGCCACGAGTCAACACATGATTCACTGTCATCTATCAACTGGATGCCATATCATGTTGACTCACCGTGCCACATGTCGAACTCTGATTCATCCACATCATTGTTGACTATTGGCTGTACCTGCCACATCACATGCTAACATCATCATTTTGAATGGTCAACTCATTTTGTCTGCAAACTTTGACTCTCTATTTTGCTCATACATACTCTATTTTTGAAACCGAATATAGTTCCAGAATTAGCATGATGAGCTCTACAACTTGGTCTCATTTTTTTCTCATTTCAAGAAGATCATTTTTTTGCTTTTTTCCTAGCTTCCTGATTCACCTATTTGGCTGGACCTTTCATTGTGCATAACTTCTGCATACAAATTCCTTTTGAGGCCATTCAAGTTATGTCAAGACCATGTCGGCGAGCTCTATGCGATGAAATTGGTTTCGTGAGATTCTAAGACTATGAAAATTTCAAGTTTTCTAGATCCACTTGGATTAGTACTAAGCCAAAATGAAGAAAGCTTTCCTCCAAATCCAAAACTGGCACCAACTGGTCTCTTCAACCACTTAGGAGCTTTCAAGAGTGCACCTGAAAAGGGAAAAATTAAAAGATAGACATCATGTATTTGCATACAGGATGCCAATTCATTGAGAAAATCTTATAAGTGAGATTCCCATTTCTTAACTAAGTCATGTATGGTTATCACATAAAGCAACACTTACCACCCACTTTATGTTTGAAAGCAAAGCACTATACTAGGGTTATTCATAGAGATTCATTAGTCAAGTATTGTAGGAAAAAAATCATGGGCATATCAAACCAGTAGAGCATAGATAGGAATAGTGATCATGCATTTAAATCTCATGAATAGATTTGCATCAATTAAGGTAGACATATTTTGACAATGAAAAAAATCTAGATGAAATAGACCTACCTTCCTAACACTTTCACTTTTGCTTGTGATTTTCATTAACACCAAAGGTATATGTAGATTGGGTAGGTATCATTGGGCTCTAAAGGCCCCTTATTGTGTGATTAAACAATACAGACAATTGGGGAAATGCCATTTTATGTAATGAAATAAGTTGAGGTTGAATGTATTGTTTGATGCCAATTCAAACAATGGAGGCTCTTGTTGGAATATATCTTTACCTTCTCATCATGGCAAGGACAGTGAGATTCAGTTAAACCCTGGAAGTCATGCATATATTTTGATGAAAAAATGATCATGGGTCATCATCACTAGCACAATGAAAAATAACATGCATAGATCATACAAAAAAAAGAGAGAGAATAAGAATCAGTAATGGATAACTGAATAAATCTTGTTGTCTCCAAGAAGAAAAATACCACATATATATGGTGCTCATTACCTAGCTTGACCAGATCAATGTTAATCCTTTAATTTATAATATTATTTACAATATCCCCATATTTTTGAATGATTAAGCAGGGAAAAGGGCCCCAACTTGAACAATTAGTACATCATGATAAGAACATCAGGTGGTAAGAAACATCAAAAACAAGAAGCCCACCAAACTTCCCCCTCCCACAAACAAAATGCTTAACCAATTCTCATACAATCAAGCATAGTAGTTCTATCATACGAAAAAAAAAACCTTAATCTAGCATTAGTAGCATCCTTCCTTATCCATCTACAGTACTTATAAACATCTATCATAGTGTTCCTACTTAAAATATAAACAACATTATAGATATTTACATTCTGGCACCCACAACTATAACCAGTAACAACAGTCCTATGAAACATAGTAGAGATAATCATCATAAATAAAAAGAAAAACAACACAACAAAGCACCCAAGCTATGCATCCTTGATCAGCCTCCATGCTTTCATCATATCTTCAACAGTTTTGTTCACTGTTGCCTTCAGCTCCATCTTGCCAGCCAAGTCCTCACCATCACCCGCTGCTTTTTCTTTTGCTGATGTTTTATTTTTCCCTTACCAAAAATAGTAGCCATAACAGCCTTCTTCATAGCAACATCAACCACCATACACACATTCTTAACCACTTCTTCTAGGATTTGAATTTTGTTTACATTTCCTTTTTCATGCATACCTTTCTCCATAACCTCCAATCTTTCCTCAATTATTTCGTTCACCAAATTTTCAAGGGCTTGAAGTGTTGTTCCTCAATATTATTTGACATTAATGTCATAACACCAAGGTTGAGTTATCAGGTTGTGCACATGGTGATATTTCAGTTTTGCATGACTTTAAATATATCCATGTTGATCTATCTTGACATCGTCATCTGCGTATGGCATATTTTAGAGATTAGTATGGTACACAATTTGGTTTGGCATATGATCAATTTTCAGTTTAGATTTATAAAATCTATTTGCATATTAATATCCTAATAGGTGTTTTGTAAAGACTACATGATAATATTGGTTTCTTCAAAAGGCATATTGACGCACTATATTTCTTTTACAAGGCAACATATTGCTCTCCAAATAGAATTTGACATCATTGTGAGGAAATATTTAAAAAAAAGGGGTGGAAATTTGACTTTACTCAAAGGTAAATGATGAAAGAAGGTAATAATAATATTTTATGAAGTCAAAGTTACAAGGAACTTTGCACCATCGGTGGTAATTATGTTTTTATTGAATGAGAATTCTTCCCATCATAATTCTTGGATGTATAACATCATTATGTTGTTTTTGAAAAAATAAATTTGAAGACTTCAATGGGCATCAGTGTTGGATTCATTTTGTAACGATTAGGGTTTGTTAGCCTACTCATGGGAACAATTACAAGCGAAGCTAGTTTTCTATGTTTGGCTGAAGGGACAAGTTTTATATAGTGAAGAGCAGGGCAGTGAAGGTGTTTTGTGTTCCAACCCAGGTGTATTCTTTTCATTTTGTTTGTTTTGCTTTTACTTTTCTTAGTGTCGATAAAGATCATTGGGCTTTAAATTGTCTTGGTAATCATTGTATCGATTAACAATAGTCGTGTTTGTGTTAATCTGAGCATTTTGTTATTCTTGAGGTTGTGGCTATTAATATTGTAAGTTGTTTGGTTTGTGAAATCTGTTTACAGTCATAATGTTAAGCTTTTGGAGTTTATTCTAATCTCACGAGCTTCATGGAAGTTTTGTTTGTAGGAATGTTGTAAACAAGAGTTTGTTAATCCCTTAATCTTGATGTGTAATATTGTCAAGGGTTTGTTATTTTGTAACCCTAGTCTTAAACCTATGTAAACATTCTTTGTTCGGGTTTGTATATAACAAAACTTTATTTTATTAATCCATGTTTCAGTATGATGAACAAACTACAATAAAGTTACCAGTTATGAAGTTATGAAGTTTGTTATTTGTTAAGGGGTGTCACAAAATAGTTATGAGGACAGTTTATTTTCAATTCAGAAATAGTGAACATATAAAATGTTTCATTGGGTTCATTTTTATGATGATGGGAGGTTTTGGAAAGTAAAGAATATATCTTTCAGAAAGGCAATATATATATTGCTTTTGAGGTTTGGAGTTTTATGAGTCTTATTATGAGGTCATTACAGAACAAAGTATGTAAATAATGAAACAGAGATCAACTCTGTATTTACATTGTGTTCATACTTGTACATGTAAAAATAATATCAGTGAGATAGCATTATAAAACTATCAATGGGGTAGCACTATAAGACTATCAGTGAGATAGCACCATTGTCAGTGAGACAAATCAACCAGTGAGGCTTTGTACAAATAATATTTTTTAGATAAGGCTAGTGAGGCCAAGTTCGAGTGGTTTTATTCCCCATCAGGGTTTCCACTCAAGACAATCTTTGTGTCAATCTCTTATATGTGTTTTTTCATTATATGTTCATTTGTTTCTTATTGCATAAGTTCATTCATGATCTGAAGATTATTAAAGAACATATAAAAAGAGTTAATTTTTTTGTTAACATTGATTCACCCCCCCTCTCAGTGCTAACTATACTCCAACAATTGGTATCAGTGTCAAACCCTTGTAAGTTAAGTCTTAACATCTTAGGGGATTCTTGGTCGTGGAGTACTTGTCATGGCTAAGTGAAAAAGAAATAGAGCTGAAAAGAAAAACACTAGTGTTAAGCAAAAAGATAATCAAACAACTCTTGTCATGTCTAGTGAAGCCTTGTCTCAAGAAAAGTTCTTGTTAATTGATTCTTTAAATGTTAATAAGAACAATTTTGTAGAAGACAAGGTGTCTAATATAGATGTTGATGAATTCATGGTAAATATGAATGAATCAAATATAGAAGTGTGTGGTGGTAACCCTGAAGGAGTAGTTGATTTTGAATGAGAGCTTGTCTCTGCTCTAGACATGATTAGAAAACTTGAAAGAGAAAACAAGAAACTCAAGGTTCAAATGGAAGAAAGAAAAAGAATTTAAGAATAAAAAGGAGCCAAGTTGAAAGTGAAAGAGGAAATGTGTAAAGAGTTTGAGGATGAACTTAATTCTTTGAAAAAGAGTGTAGAAAATAATTCTCTGTTAATATGTTCTAATGATTTAGATAACATAATCTTAAATCTGAAAACAAAGATTGAGGAGACAAAAAGGATAGTGGAAGTCACAAAATCTGACTTGGATGCCAAAACTCTTGAGTGTCATAAGCTTGAAGGAGAATTTGTTGCTTTAAAGAAAGATCTTGAGGATCATAAGATTCAGTTAGGAAAGTATGAGAAGTTTGAGAAAATTATTAATGCGTTGGATGATATGTTATGTAAGCAAAAACATTCCAATCATCCTATTGGTCTAGGATATGAAATAGTACAAACCTCTTCAATTGGAAAAGAGTCAAAAACTGAAATAGTTTTTGCATCTGCAAATGAGAAAGGACAAAATTTTAAGGTTAGAAATACTCCAAGGAAGAAAATAGACTTAAGCTATAGTGCTACAGTTTCAAAAAGTGATGTCAATAAGAAATCAAAAGAGAAAAATGTTGATGTTGGAAGAAGAAGAACAAATTAAATTTCATAGCTTCCACCCATCAGGAAACACCATTCAATGAGGTACAACTATTCTCAATTTCATGGTTATTGTTATTATTGTTATGCTTATGGTCATAGAGCTAGAAATTGTAGAACTCAAGCTAGAAATGGTACTAGTTGGAATAAGGATAAAGATATTTACAGCTTGTCAAATCAAGACTATAATAATGTATGTTATAACTGTGATAAATTTGGTCACCTAGCAAGAGAATGTTGGATGTATGCAAAGAAAGATGTCACATGTTTTAGATGTAATGGTTTTGGACACAAAGCCAAGTTTTGTAGAAGCAAATTGTTGAACTCATCTAAGTAGGAAGACATCTTGAGAAAAATCAAAGAAAAAGCCTATAAAGGTTTGGAGAAGAAAATAAGATCTAGGAGAAGAAAGCCCTAATCTTGTGCATATTGCACAAGAGGAATCACTACGTACTTAAGCAAAAGCATGAGTTTAGGGGGAGTTGTTATTTGAGGTATCATTCAAACCCCTCAGACAAAAATTAGGAGGTTGTGATAGTCAAGGAGTCCATGGAGACATATCAACATAATGAGTGGTCAAGTGTTTCTCTCTTCAAAGATTAGGTACATCAGTAAATCATGTCAATGATTGTGTAATTTCTCACGTCTTAGAGATTAGTGCATCCCTTGGTATTATCTTTTGTTTCTGATAAGATAGTTTTAGAAAAATACCTTCCCTACATTTATTGTTATCTTTGAAGATTTAGTATCATTGAGGTTCAATAACATAATGGAAAATCTGCTAGAAGTGTGTATATACAATTTCCATTGATTAAAGATGACATAGAAATAGTAGGAAGATCTTGATAGCATTCAAAGAGGTACTGTTAGCAGGTGTAACATCAGTATTAATTAGAAGGCTTTGAATCAAGGTATGGAATTTATCATAGTATACAATCTATTGACAAAGGTTGAAATGACAAGTGCCCTAATGAAATAGGCTTATCATCTCAATGTTGAAGTGCCTCAATGAATTATGATATTTTCCTGAAGTGTTCAACATGAGTTTACCAAAAATCAGACAAGCCAAGTGAACTTTGTCGCAAAATAATGTGGTCAAGTGGAATGACATGTTGGAACTTTTGAAGTGAAAAATCACAAGTCTAAGTGGGGAGTAGAATCTTAACAAAGAAATTGATATTATGAACAATGGTTCAATTTTTTTCATGACAAACTTGGATGACTAATTTGTTTTTCCAATATAAAGATGGTATAGTGTTTCTCTTCATCAATGTTGTCTTACAGTGGCATAGTGCATTGACTATGTTTAATAGTTGCCAATGTTTGTATCTTTTTCAGTGATAGCTGTCAAGATAGTGGTATTTATTGGCATTATGATCTTCATATTTGGAATTAGAACATTATGTATTGAAGGTTTTTTCAAAACCTAAATCACTGATTATATGTATCAAATGCAAAAAGTGTCCAAGGGGGAGTATGGCAGTTGGTAGATGTAATGCAAGACTCCACATTCTATCTTTGATCACCCATAATGTCAATAACAACAATATATGTTGGTGTTATCATGTTTATGCTATGCTTGTCAAGTTTGATAATAGGGGGAGTTATAGAACAGTCAGTCAAGGCTTATATGTGATCTAATGGAATGCAATTTGAAAGGTTTTTTCATGTTGAAAAAGAGGTTCCTAAATGTTTTAAAAAAAAACTGTTGATAGAAATAAGAATATCATTCATGATGTCTTAATAGATTGCTATAGTTATGCTTATGACTATATCGTCATGGTTGGGAAATGGTTACCATGCAAGAATTCAATGATTATTGCTTGGGAAATTTACTTGTTTGCTTAGCTATACAGTGTGAGCAGTACATGATAGGACATCTTTGTACAATTCTGATGCCTATGGTATAGTATGGTGAATTGTTATATAGACACAGTGCTAATATGACGTCGCAATGGGCAATGGATATAATGATATTGCAGTTATTACTCTATTGAGAATGAAAATATTGGATACATTTCATGTCTTCATTTCAATGTATTCCATCCTTGATGCTGATGCAGTTTGTATGGTGTAGTTGTTCCAAAAATTGGTTTATTTTCCCATGAACTAAGTTCAAGCTTATCTCAGATATTGACAGGATAATATATCTATTAGTGTTTGGGTAGTGGTATATGGTGTGTGAAATAGACTGGAATTCTAAGTCCTCTATAAGGATAAGATGATTGCATATCCACATGTGATTTACTTGAACAACATTTACGTTCTTGATTGTGGTGAATAAAATTCTTGACTGTGGTATTTGTCTTGGATAGTGGAATCTATCCTTTTCTCACAGTAGGTGCATTTGTTGTCTCCATCAGTTCTCTTTTGTGTTAACTCCAGTTCATGGAGTTAGGGGGAGCAATTCATGCATATTCTTTTCTTCCTCAGTATTTATTTGGCATTTTGAGCACATTTTATGTTTGGTTCAGTTTTCTCTTCCTTTGGCATTGTGTCAAAAGGGGGAGAATTTGGAGGTTTATTTGACAATGATATGTGTTTTTGATCAGTGATCTACTCTATTTATGCAGTTTTTCAGTTGTATTTGAGGTTTCTTTGATATGTGACAGGATGGATATGTACTTCATGTAGTCATCATGTTCAGAATATGTATATTATAGCTATGATATTATTGATTAACCTTTGTGTTTGACATCAATTCCAAAGGGGGAGTTTTTTGTTCCTCAGTATTATTTGGCATTAATGTCATAACACCAAGGTTGAGATATCAGGTTGTGCACATGGTGATATTTCAGTTTTGCATGACTTTAAATATATCCATATTGATCTATCTTGACATCGTCATCTGCATATGGCATATTTTAGAGATTAGTATGGTACACAATTTGGTTTGGCATATGATCAATTTTTAGTTTGGATTTATAAAATCTATCTGCATATTAATATCCTGACAGGTGTTTTGTAAAGACTACATGATAATATTGGTTTGTTCAAAAGGAATATTGACGCACTATATTTCTTTTACAAGGCAACATATTACTCTACAAATAGAATTTGACATCATTGTGAGAAAATATTTTTAAAAAGGGGTGGAAAATTGACTTTACTCAAAGGAAAATGATGAAAGAAGATAATAATAATGTTTTATGAAGTCAAAGTTACAAGGAACTTTGCACCATCGGTGGTAATTATGTTTTTAGTGAATGGGAATTCTTTCCCATCATAATTCCCGGATGTATAACATCATTATGTTGTTTTTGAAAAAAATTCTTTGAAGACTTTGATGGGCATTGGTGTTGGATTCATTTTGTAACGATTAGGGTTTCTTACCCTAATCATGGCAACAGTTACAAGTGAAGCTGGTTTTCTATGTTTGGCTGAAGGGACAAGTTTTATGCAGCGAAGAGCAGGGCAGTGAAGGTGTTTTGTGTTCCAACCTAGGTGTATTATTTTCATTTTGTTTGTTCTGCTTTTACTTTTCTTGGTGTCGATAAAGATCATTGGGCTTTAAATTGTCTTGGTAATCATTGTATCGATTAACAATAGTCATGTTTGTGTTGATCTGAGCATTTTGTTATTCTTGAGGTTGCGGCTGTTAATATTGTGAGTTGTTTGGTTTTGTGAAATATGTTTATAGTCATAATGTTAAGTTTTTAGAGTTTATTCTAATCCCACGAGATTTTATGGCAGTTTTGTTTGTAGGAATGTTGTAAACAAGAGTTTGTTAATCCATTAATCTCGATGTGTAATATTGTCAAGGGTTTGTTATTTTGTAACCCTAGTCTTAAACCTGTGTAAACATTCTTTGTTTGGGTTTGTATATAACATAACTGTATTTTATTAATCCATGTTTGGGTATGACTAAAAAATTGCAGTAAAGTTACCAGTTATGAAGTTATGAAGTCTGTTATTCGTTAAGAGGTGTTACATAATAGTTATGAGGATATTTTATTTTTAGTTCAAAAATAGTGAACATATAAAATGTTTCATTGGGTTCATTTTTATGATGATGAGAGGTTTTGGAAAGTAAAGCATATATCTTTCAGAAAGGCAATATATATATTGTTTTTAAGGTTTGGAGTTTTATGACTCTGATTCTGAGGTCATTGTAGAACAGAGTATGTAATTAATGAAACAAAGATCAACTTTATATTTGTAATGCCCCGTCTTGTAACCTAAGGAATGTTTCATTGTCTACGAAAGTGTAATAATTTTTTTTTTTAAAAGTGTAAATATTAATTATACTTATTGCAAACATTCCCTAAGTAACGGGACGACACACTATCTGAAAATTCCCATAGACGACTTTAGTATTTAGCATTGCATGTATTTAGTTAACACAAACTTAAAAGTAAACATTGCATAACATTTGAATTCCATCCATGAAAGTATAAAGTTCAAATAAGATTCTTACATTGCATTTGAAATGACATTACAATACTCATTCTCCAGATAAGGTAGATCAAATAATAGTTTACAATTACATATTGGGTATGTGCAGGATCATGATGGGCCAAACAGGCCCTTAAGTGGCAATGAAAATTCAGAAAAATTAGAGTTAGGCAACTTGATGTAAAAATTTGAATAAATTATCTATATTATTTCAAAAACATGTAAGAATAGATTCTGTGGGAAATTGAATATAGTTTCTAAACTACTAGGTTTATTTTTTTAAAAACAAAATCTATTTGGTGAAAATTTAAAATTTCAATGCAGTATTACTTAAATTTCAGGAAAAAAATAAGAAGTAGGTGTCTGTCTGACCACCCTAACCATAATAAAATGATAATATTTTTTATGAGATTTTAGATGTAAGTACAGGACTCATGTCCGGATGTGACATATTTTTTGTAATTTTTCTCCAAGTAAATAATTAATGAATTTTTTATTACAACTTTTAAAAATATAAAGCTCAATTACCTTAACTTGGTCAAAATTTCATGAAATTCAATTTTATTTTTTAGTCCTATAGTATGCAAAGCATAGAATGTGACATGTTTTGATTCAAAAATATGATACCGTTTGAAAGTTATAAATGTTTTACAATCAGCCTATCAATCGGACTTTAGTCATAATTCTAATAGAAAATAAATAATAATAATCTATTAAATTCAAAATAAAACATAATTTATATTGGCAAAAAGCTAAGAATCTCCTCTACAAACCCTTTTCATTTTATCAATTTTGGCTAAAAATAAAGTTGTCAGCCACATGGGCGAAGTCCGGAAAAACAAGGTAAGCTGTTAAACACGCTTTTTGTGTTAACTTTTTAGGATTGGCATCTCCTAACCAAATACCAAAGCAAACCCGAGCCTATTCCCTAGGCAATGAATTTTGTGTCAGACATATCGGATATCGGATTTAAATCAGATATCCGATTTGAATCGGATATCCGATTTGTTTACATAGCATTTTAAAAAAAATTCAAGACTTTATAACATGATTTAACATATGCAATATATCTCATTTGTAGTTTATAGTTTATTTTAATATATTTAGTTTAGAATATACAATTTGGTTTATATATGATTTTTAAATAGTTTATAGTTTATAGTTTATGTTAATATATCTAGTTTAGAATATACAATATTATTTATAATTTAATATATAGTCTCTTACAAAACTATATAATATATAATATATTATATTATTATGTATAATATGTTTAAATATTATTTCTATATTTTAGTTAATATATATATATATATATTACTAATATATAAGATATTTAGATATTATCTCTCTCCCCCTCTCCCTCTCCCTCTCTCTCACCCTCTCCCTTTGCCCCTCTCTCTCTC